>BSBM01000859.1:13097500-13112500 GCA_027924585.1 Larix kaempferi
TGAAATATTGTAACTTCAAAGAATATTATATTTGTATATTATTTATTCCGGAGATGTTCCATACCTCCGATGTGATTATACTATAAATCCGGAGATGTTTATTCCTCCGAGTTGGGTGTGGTAACTAGGGTTATTAGACCCACCACGTGGGGGTCGGCCCAGTCAGTTATAATGGGGTATTTAACCTAATGGTTAAATACGAGCCTACATGTACTTGTGTAAAATACATATCAGAGTAGTGTATAAATAGAGGAGGTGTGTTCCTCATTTGATACACTCACACACTTGAGGATAGCGCACTTGTGGAGGAGAGGTCTGCTATTGTGGAGGAGGAGATCATGTCTCAGGGTTTCATCTTTGTATATTGCTGGTCATCTATATTGAGGAAGCTTTGCTGGGTTTTCTACCCCATTAGGGTTTCCCAGGATAAATCTCTGTCTCTTGTGTTTATGCTGTGCTTGTTGTTTCTTCAGTGATCCTGTATATGCTATTATTGTGAAATCGAATGTAATGCTGCTATTTTCTGTCTTAGCATATTGAATTTTAACATGGTATCAGAGCTAACCTGAAGGAAGACAAGGTATGGCACTAAAGACACTTGCTTTACTTACGACAATTTGAAGGTTAGGGTTTTACATAGCAAAAACCAGTCATCGTAGCACTTTCGCTATAAATCCGTTTTGGCGAAGTTTTAGGATCTGAAATTTTTACAAGACGAAGATTAAATCTCCAGGTACCTTGTGTCCAAAGGACAACCTCTAATTCGTTGTACTTTGTGATTTATGATCTGTACAATACAGGGCTTATGCCTCTTCCACATCTGAGTCAAAATCAAGTGACCTTGGGAAAAAGGTCATATCTTGGGCTAGGAAGCTCCAAATGAAATTTCGTAAAAAGTGACAGGTAGTACACAGTCTGTACTATCTCAGAAAACGTTTTTAGAGGCCGAAGTTGAACCAGTGACACGTGGAACTCCGTACAAGTTCACTCTCCTGTATTATCCCATAAACAGGTCATGTTGCGACACTTGGCATAACTCTCTCTCAGAGAGTCCAATTGAGGTCAGACCTGTCAGGATGGAAAGATAACAGGCTGAGATACCTCAAGAAAGTTTTTTCAGAGGCCGAAGTTCAAACAGTGACACGTGGCACGCCGTACAAGTTTGCTCTTCTGTTTTATCCCAAAACAGGTCACGTTGCGACATTTGACATAACTCTCTCTCAGAGAATCCAATTGAGGTCAGACCTGTTAGGATGGAAAGATAACAGGTCAGGCTATCTCAGAAAACTTTTTTATACCCTGTGGATTGAAAAGTTTGGAGTTACACCAGAAACAATCAAGTACATATTTCTGTCAAAACAGAATTATTTTTGAGTACCTTCATTCATGGCTTCCGGAATTTAGGGCTTTGAAGAAAGTTGGAATTTTTGTAAACGGAGACCACGGCTGAATGCTACTCATCAAAATAGAAATTCAGAGACCAAGATCAGATTTTTTGATTGGGCAGAAGAGTGGGATTCATCAAACCCCAGTTCAGGGTCACGTCCAGTGGATCTGGAAGTTTCAAAGGCAAAATTGAGGAGTGAAACTTTGCAGTTTTCAAATTCTGAATATATCAGTTTGATCAGCTCATCAAGGCGCATATTTCTATCCTTTCGGAAGTTTGAAATTCAAAGTTTGAATTTTTGGGGTTTCTCTGACAAACCCATATCCAGCTCCAGGTCTAGTTCTTGCAAATCAAGTGGATAGGGTTAATCCTAGAAGAAGATGGATTGGTCACCTGCATAAGTGAAGGAGTTCCTGTTTCAGAGGGAGATGAGGCTAAGGCTTTACATAAGGAGATTACAAGCGATCTCGACAGGTATGACTCATCGAGGTATGTTTTGAGATTTGTTCATGATTAAGTTTATGGTATGTTTGTCTTCATGTTATTACGGTTAGTACAATATTGATTTTAGATTTGTTGTATCACCTTAACAAAATTATGAATGCATGATAGAAGATATTCATTGGTTAGGGTGTTGACAGTTATGATTGTACTAATGCATTATGATGTTGTGTGAGGTTGATGTTGTCTGCTAACAAGATACAGGTACATCACAAAAGACAAATCAGGTTCCATGACCATGAAAACATGAAGACAAAGACTCATCCATAATCTTTGTTCTACTTACGAGGTATGTATGACTTTGTTATATTATGCTTAACCTATGAGACATGCAGGTTCTAGCTCAGGATCTCTAAATCATTGAAGAGATTGTTTAGGTATGTTGTACATAACCAGGTAGGTATACTAATCCAGGTATGTTTCCCATGAATCTTACCTTAGGATCCCTTATATAAGTATACTTGGAATGATTGGTTATGCTTATTCATAAAGTTAGTAATCAAGGGATTATGCATATTATATCTTTTATCTTGATTGATGATATGCATGAGTAAAAGAAGACTTCCCTGAAATCTTGAATACTAATGTTTATTAACTATAATCATGACTATACATTTTCAAGATTATTTAGTATTATAATGTTTTGATAGCATTTAGAATATACTAATGAGTGTATGTTTGTGTATGAGATCATGAGGATGACTCTTGAGCATGCACAGTGGTACAAAATGAATAGAAGTTTAAAAGACATACAGAAGATCAAGCGGGAGGCAGCCACACAAACATAAAAGATAAGTATTTGAGTTGCTATTTGAAATAGTAATGATATTTCCTATAATAGGTTGTATGCATATTTGTATTCCTAGAATATATAATGCTGAGTGTAAACATTCATAGAGCATTGAACAGTATACAACTAATGTGCATATGTTTGGTAAGTTGGACAAACATTCCATTGTTGCTTGTCTAGAATGAAACCTCTTTGCTGACATGCTGAGAGTTGTGCACACTCTCTATAGTATGTTCTGGTAGAGATGGAAGGCATCTAGATAGCCACTGTATGCATACAGGATATGGGAAAGTGTTGTGCCAAAGTATTGGTCAAAATAGTTGCATCACTATGTAAATGATATCTGTATGCATAATAGGTTATCTTGTCAATATGATTTGATGATTATGAAGTATTACTAATCATGTACTTAATTTTGATTTGTAGGAAAGGTCATGAAGAATGATGGACACCGTACAAGTGTTGGATGTTCAAACAAGAAGATTTACAAATCAAACAAAATATAGAAGGCTCATGGCTAGAAGATTCTCTTAGAAAGGGGAAGAGAATCACGACAAGATGTTTTCTCCAAGTATGGTGTAATTAAAGAAGAAGTGTGAATCAGGTTCTGCACAGGTCCCAGGATCGATAATAAATTGATAAGCTTAATGATCACCATGGGTGATGTGGATCTCAACCTTTGCTACAAGGTTGAATATGATTTCTATACACATATGACATGGATGCAAGAAGGAACTCACCACAGAGTTCGAATGATATTGAGGCTCATATCAGTAGACCCATCTAACGAGAGATGGCACAGATAGATATGCAGAAGATCATTCAATGCAGAAATGAAAATGAAAGATCTCAAATTGATGCTTTACTTCCTAGGTCTGGAAGTATGGCAAGGCTCAGAAGGAATATTTCTCAACCAGGGAAAGTATGATGAGAAATATGACTTGAGGTGTTGGAATGGCCACTCTTATGGATTCCAACTTGAAGCTGTTAGGGGATAAATCATCAGAGTTAGTGGATATAACTCTGTACAGTCAAATTATTGGGTCATTGATGTATCTAACATATACTAGATTAGATATATGCTTTGTTGTGAATACCTTGAGTCAGTATCTAGTGGAAACTAGATGTTTTCACCTGATAGTTGCAAAGCATGTGATGAGGCACCTAAAGGATACGATAGACTTTGATCTGTGCTATCTTGGAGATCATGACTTCAGATGGCTACTCAGATGCTGATTGGGCAGAAAGTGTATCAGACAAGAAGAACACATCAAGAGGATGTTATTGTCTGGGATTAGCCATGATCTCGTGGTTTAGCTGGAAGCAATCTAGTGTGGCTCTCAGCACAAGCAGAATATATGGCTGTTTGCTCTGCTAGTTGTGAAGAAGTTTGGCTTCAGGATTGTTTGACTTAGAGATAGAACCAACTGTGATCCTATGTGACAAATAGAGTTGTATCAAGATGACATAGAATCCAGTGTTCCATGATAAGTCAAAGATCATAGGGATCTAACAAGATATGACACAGAAAGGAACTATAAAGTTTGAATTCGTAACAGGTTACCGATGTACTAACCAAACCTCTACCTCAAGTGAAGAAGTTACCAACATACTAACCAAGCCTCTGTCTCGAGTGAAATTTGAATACTTTCGAGACAAGCTTGGTGTAGCTCAAAAGGACCCTCCTCGAAAGGGGGAGTAGTATAGTCACTGATGATGAGATTGCCTCATCGAACAACAAGGTCGATGATGAGGTAACCTGTTCTCTACACCTAGATACTTAGAAATATTTAGATTTAGGACTCGTATACTTAGAATACTTAGTTTTACTTATACATGATTTTGATGTTATATGTATTAGTAAGAATACATGCTTTTGATGATAAGATGTATTGGTAAGAATACATACTTTTGATGATACATGTATTGATTAATGTACTTGTATGGTTGAGGATACTTGTACTTGTATTGATGAGAATACATGTGAGGATTGTATCATCCTTGAACACTTGTTCTAAAGTGAGCCGTAGACAGGTGTCTCCAAGAAAGAAGAGGGATTGTATCATCCCTGGACTTCAGTTCCTGAATTGATCCGTAGACGTATAGTCTCCGAAAATGAAGTCCTTAGTGGATAGATAGGGATTGTATCATCCCTGGACCTTGGTCCCTGAATTGAGCCGTAGACGTGAGGTCTCCGAGAATGAAGTCCTTAGTGGACAGTTGAGGGGATTGAATCATCCCTGGACTTTCAGTCCTAAAGAGAGCCGTAGACGTGAGGTCTCCGAGAATGAAGTCCTTAGTGGACAGTTGAGGGGATTGGATAATCCCTGGACTTTCAGTCCTAAAGAGAGCTGTAGACATGAGGTCTCCGAGAATGAAGTCCTTAGTGGACAGTTGAGGGGATTGGATCATCCCTGGACTTTCAGTCCTAAAGAGAGCCGTAGACGTGAGGTCTCCGAGAATGAAGTCCTTAGCGGACAGTTGAGGGGATTGGATCATCCCTGGACTTTCAGTCCTAAAGAGAGCCGTAGATGTGAGGTCTCCGAGAATGAAGTCCTTAGTGGACAGTTGAGGGGATTGGATCATCCCTGGACTTTCAGTCCTAAAGAGAGCTGTAGACGTGAGGTCTCCGAGAATGAAGTCCTTAGTGGACAGTTGAGGGGATTGGATCATCCCTGGACTTTCAGTCCTAAAGAGAGCCGTGGACGTGAGGTCTCCGAGAATGAAGTCCTTAGTGGACAGTTGAGGGGATTGGATCATCCCTGGACTTTCAGTCCTAAAGAGAGCCGTAGACGTGAGGTCTTCGAGAAGTGGGGATTGTATCATCCCTGGACTTAGGTCCCTGAATTGATCCGTAGATGTGAGGTCTCCGAGAAGTGGGGATTGTATCATCCCCGGACTGCGGTCCCTGAATTGATCCGTAGACGTATGGTCTCCGAGAAGTGGGGATTGTATCATCCCCAGACTTAGGTCCCTGAATTGATCCGTAGACGTGAGGTCTTTGAGAAGTGGGGATTATATCATCCCCGGACTGCGGTCCCTGAATTGATCCGTAGACATGAGGTCTCCGAGAAGTGGGGATTGTATCATCCCCGGACTGCGGTCCCTGAATTGATCCATAGACGTGAGGTCTCCGAGAAGTGGGGATTGTATCATCCCTGGACTTAGGTCCCTGAATTGATCCGTAGACGTGAGGTCTCTGAGAAGTGGGGATTGTATCATCCCCGGACTGCGGTCCCTGAATTGATCCGTAGACGTATGGTCTCCGAGAAGTGGGGATTGTATCATCCCCGGACTTCGGTCCCTGAATTGATCCGTAGACATATGGTCTCCGAGAAAGTGATTTTTTTGATGTGGTTACTTGTATCGGTAGGATACTTGTATTGATGATGTGGTTACTTGTATCGGTAGGATACTTGTATTGATGATGTGGTTACTTGTATCGGTAGGATACTTGTATTGATGATGTGGTTACTTGTATCGGTAGGATACTTGTATTGATGATGTGGTTACTTGTATCGGTAGGATACTTGTATTGATGATGTGGTTACTTGTATTGATAGGATACTTGTATTGATGATGTGGTTACTTGTATCGGTAGGATACTTGTATTGATGATATGGTTACTTGTATCAGTGTGGATACTTGTATTGATGATATGTACACTTGTATTGGCATGAATATGTGTACTAATGATGTGGATACTTGTATTGTTATGGATACCTGTATCGATGACGATGCTGATGATCGTGTGATGACGATGCTGATGATCATGTGATGACGATGCTGATGATCGTGAGATGACGATGCTAATGATCATGTGATGACGATGCTGATGATCGTGAGATGACGATGCTGATGATCGTGTGATGACGATGCTGATGATCGTGTGATGATGATGCTGATGATCATGAGATGACGATGCTGATGATCGTGTGATGACGATGCTGATGATCGTGAGATGACGATGCTGATGATCGTGTGATGACGATGCTGATGATCGTGTGATGACGATGCTAATGATCGTGAGATGACGATACTGATGATCGTGAGGATCCAGATGTTGATGTTGTTGTAGATGTTCGAGTGCTGCAGAAGATAAAGACTCAGTACTGAAGATGTTGATGTTCCAGTATTGAAGATGTTCCAGTAACTGCTTGAGTTACTGATGATGTTGAGAAAGCTTCCAATGATTTATAGATGTATCATGTATGATGTTGATGACTCCTTGCTCGTGCAGATACTGTTATAATATCCTTCTCGTTAAGGGGGAGTGTTGAAATATTGTAACTTCAAAGAATATTATATTTGTATATTATTTATTCCGGAGATGTTCCATACCTCCGATGTGATTATACTATAAATCCGGAGATGTTTATTCCTCCGAGTTGGGTGTGGTAACTAGGGTTATTAGACCCACCATGTGGGGGTCGGCCCAGTCAGTTATAATGGGGTATTTAACCTAATGGTTAAATACGAGCCTACATGTACTTGTGTAAAATACATATCAGAGTAGTGTATAAATAGAGGAGGTGTGTTCCTCATTTGATACACTCACACACTTGAGGATAGCGCACTTGTGGAGGAGAGGTCTGCTATTGTGGAGGAGGAGATCATGTCTCAGGGTTTCATCTTTGTATATTGCTGGTCATCTATATTGAGGAAGCTTTGCTGGGTTTTCTACCCCATGAGGGTTTCCCAGGATAAATCTCTGTCTCTTGTGTTTATGCTGTGCTTGTTGTTTCTTCAGTGATCCTGTATATGCTATTATTGTGAAATGGAATGTAATGCTGCTATTTTCTGTCTTAGCATATTGAATTTTAACATCATCTTCATCACCATCATCTTCATCTTCATCATCATCATCTTCAACGTCTTCATCATCATCATCCTCATCATCATCCTCATCACCGTCATCACCATCCTCATCACCATCCTCATCACCATCCTCATCATCATCCTCATCATCATCATCATCATCATCTTCATTATCATCATCACATCATTATCATCATCATCTTGATGACGACGACAACGATGATGATGATGATGATGATCAAGATGGCATGTTGGATTAATAAACTGTTCTAGAGGTTTCCAATGTAGACCTAGGTTCTTCGTGGTTTCAGGGAACCAACAAAACCCCTTCTCACTTTCCCTTTTGGAAACATCCTACAAATAGGCTGAGGTCTCACCCGAGGTGTAGCTATGGGGGCAATGCAGAATCAGGTTTCCACAATGGTGTGATGAGTTGATCGGACGGGACTACTGCGCAACGCACTATTAGACTTGTGCTGGGGGCTGAGGAATGTGCAACAATAGACTATGTTGTAGTCCTTACTTCTACGTGCGAAGATACTTGCGCAACCAGTGCATCTACGGACTATGCAGTTTGAATAAAATGTGAATCACATGATATCGCAACTGACTTATGCGCTTCCTCTTCCAAATGTAACCATTATGAAGACTTTACTTTAACACTTAGCCATTCATCTACTGCCTTAGATTATTCATCTTTATAACAAATGCAAGAAGAAGAAACCTACGATGCTGTGCACTTCTAGTGCGGTGTGTCGAAAGAGTTACACAACCCAAACTCTACACATACTTGTGATTATTCGACGAGCTGATATTTTCACACACTTGGAATACTAGACATTAAACATTCATTCATTCCTGCAATACTTAACATACCATTCCCATCTTTCTCCTATGGTGAATACATATAAAAGCATTAACACACCAACTAATAAATGAGAATCCAAGCATCCAATGTAAGCAAATAAGCAAATGCAGAAACAAAAACAATCACACTACATAGTATTTAACGTGGTTCACCCCCAGGATGGAAGCTATGTCCATAAGAACTGTTGTTATATTAGTATTTGGGAAGGGTACAACAGTTCTTTGTCTGCGCACTTAGCTTGCAGACTCTCTTCTCTCTCACTCAGCCTCTGCACAAACAGCTTGCAGAGCCTTTACAAAATGTTCCTTAACAGAGATTTATCAAATCAATAATGAGAACAATACAAAATGAAGAGTAACCCTTTCCCATACAAAATATGCCTTACTTATAGATCATGCCCGTAGGTCATGTCTTTACAACTCGAAGGCATAAACCCTTAGGTCTACAAAACTGTCACGGTTTTCCCTTAACCAGACTGCTGGCTTCTGGTAGTGAATATTCCATCATGGTCATCTTCAGCACATGCCTCATGTCGCTATCTTCTTTCCTATTGCACGCCTGCCAACAGGTCGCTTTCACCAAACAATTCTTCCTCTAACGGTCTCGTGCAATTGGTACATGTAGTGGTTGTTTCATATGTGCGACCAATCACTTTCTTCCACTTCTGCTCCTTACTCATCGCCTAGCACTCCTGGATCATCTTTAGCAAAAATAGACAGCCGACAGTCTAACCAAAATATGTGCTATCCTACGTCCAACACTCTGCTTTGCCGGATCCACGTAGACTGGACACATCGCAGTGCTGCCTCCTCGCAGTACGGCTCTTTGTATCTCTTCCGATGCTGTGCTGCACGCAACTTCGTAGCATCCCAAAAAATTATACAAAAAATGTTCCAACTGAACTGCACTCAGCTCCGTAGTTCAAAAAATCCTTCTTGCTCAAAATGCCCCACTTGGGCCAGGCCCAACATGGTGATGGTGATGATGATGATGATGATGATGATGATGAGGATGATGATGATGATGAGGATGATGATGAGGATGATGATCAGGATGAAGACGTTGAAGATGATGATGATGAAGATGATGAAGATGAAGATGATGGCGACGAAGATGATGATGATGATGATGATGATAATGATGATGATGATGATGATGATGATGATGATGATGATGCTGATGATGATGCTGATATTAGATTTAAACCAAATAGACAAGCAAGATCTCTGATAGAAACACAATCACAAGATAACACACAATATATCCTGGGAAACCCTCATGGGGTAGAAAACCCAGTAAAGCTTTCCTCAATAAGATGATCAACCAAAATACAAGATGTGCTCCTTCTCCTCTTGACTCCTTAGCAGATCTCCTCAACTAGTGCGCACCCTTTCACAAGTGAGTGAATGATCTAATGAGGAGTTCACCTCATCTATTTATACTTGACTCTCAACTGACTAAAAGACCTGTTGGGGCCGACCTCACCTGGAGAAGTCTAATAACCCCTAAAATATAACTACAGGGCCGACCCACACATGGTGGGTCTAATAACCCTAGTTAATACTAACCCTCGGAGGAATAAACATCTCCGGATACATAATAGGATTACCTCGGAGGGATGAAACATCTCCGGAATAATAAAGTACAAATATAATATTCTTTGAAGTTACAATATTTAACACTCCCCCTTAACGAGAAGGATATTATAACAGCATCTGCAGGAGCAAGGAGTCACTACACATGATACATCTATAAATCATCGGAAGCTTTCTTCAATTCGACTTCATCAGTAACTCAACCAGTTACTGGTACATCAATATCAACATCACGATCTTTAGCATCGTCTTCACATGATCAGCTGCATCGTCGTCATACGATCAACAGTTTCGTCATCACACAATCAACGGCATCGTCATCACACGATCAGTAGCATCGTCATCACACGATCAGCAGCATCGTCATCACACGATCAGCAGCATCGTCATCACACGATCAGCAGCATCGTCATCACACGATCAGCAGCATCGTCATCACATGATCAGTAGCATCGTCATCACACGATCAGCAGCATCGTCATCACACGATCAGCAGCATCGTCATCACACGATCAGCAGCATCGTCATCACATGATCAGTAGCATCGTCATCACACGATCAGCAGCATCGTCATCACACGATCAGCAGCATCGTCATCACACGATCAGTAGCATCGTCATCATACGATCATACAAGTATCCTACACAACAATATGAGTATCCCACCGATACAGATAACCACATCATCAATACAAGTATCCTACCGATACAAGTAACCATATCATCAATACAAGTATCCTACCGATACAAGTAATCACATCATCAATACAAGTATCCTACTGATACAAGTAACCACATCATCAATACAAGTATTCTACCGATACAAGTAGCCACATCATCAATACAAGTATCCTACTGATACAAGTAACCACATCATCAATACAAGTATCCTACTGATACAAGTAACCACATCATCAATACAAGTATCCTACCGATACAAGTAACCACATCATTAATACCATTACTTTCTCGGAGACCATTCGTCTACGGATCAATTCAGGGACCGAAGTCCAGGGATGATACAATCCCCTTCACGTACATTTTGAACTATCAGTTCCGGGATGATGCAATCCCCATCACGTACATTTTGAACTATCAGTTCCGGGATGATGCAATCCCCATCACGTACATTTTGAACTATCAGTTCCGGGATGATGCAATCCCCATCACGTACATTTTGAACTATCAGTTCCGGGATGATGCAATCCCCATCACGTACATTTTGAACTATCAGTTCCGGGATGATGCAATCCCCATCACGTACATTTTGAACTACCAGTTCCGGGATGATGCAATCCCCATCACGTACATTTTGAACTATCAATTCCGGGATGATGCAATCCCCATCACGTACATTTTGAACTATCAGTTCCGGGATGATGCAATCCCCATCACGTACATTTTGAACTAAGGTCCAGGGACGATGCAGTCCTATCTTCTATTCTCGGAGACCTCACGTCTACGGCTCTCTTTAGGACTGAGAGTCCAGGGATGATCCAATCCCCTCAAGTCCACCAAGGACTTCATTCTCGGAGACCTCTCGTCTACGGCTCTCTTTAGGACTGAAAGTCCAGGGATGATCCAATCCCCTCAACTGTCCACTAAGGACTTCATTCTCGGAGACCTTACGTCTACGGTTCTCTTTAGGAATGAAAGTCCAGGGATGATTCAATCCCCTCAACTGTCCACTAAGGACTTCATTTTCGGAGACCTTACGTCTACGGTTCTCTTTAGGACTGAAAGTCCAGGGATGATTCAATCCCCTCAACTGTCCACTAAGGACTTCATTTTCGGAGACCTTACGTCTACGGTTCTCTTTAGGACTGAAAGTCCAGGGATGATTCAATCCCCTCAACTGTATCTTCATCCATACAGGTACAATCATATATCACATCAAAACATGTATTCATCACATCAAAACATGTGTTCATCAAAACATGTATACGTCAACAATCACATCAAAACATGTGTACATCAAAACATGTATACATCAGTACACATCACATCAAAACATGTGTACATCAAAACATGTATACATCACTAATCAAAACATGTACACATCACATCAAAACATGTGTACATCAAAACATGTATACATCAGTAATCAAAACATGTACACATCACATCAAAACATGTGTACATCAAAACATGTATGTATTCTCACTAATACATCATATCAAATCATGTATAAACGATATGTAAGAGTTCTAAATCTAAATAATTGTAAGTAGCTAACAAAACAAAAAAAAAATAAGTGACAGAAATACTATGCTACTCCCCCTTTCGAGGAGGGTCCTTCTGGACTAAACCAAGCTTGTCTCGGAAGTATTCAAACTTTACTCGAGACAGAGGTTTAGTCAAGATATCGGCAACCTGATCTTCAGTGCTTATGTACTCGAGCTTGATGGCTCCTCTCTGCACCATGTATATAGAAGTAACGGATCTCAATGTGTTTTGACTTATCATGGAACACAGGATTTTCAGTCATCTTAATGCAGCTTTGATTATCACACATAATCACAGTAGGATCCATCTCTAAGTCAAAGATTCCAGATAAGAGTTTCCGAAGCCACACCGCTTCACAGCTGGCAGAGCAAGCAGCTATATATTCTGCTTCAGCGGTACTGAGGGCCACACTAGATTGTTTCTTGCTGAACCAGGAGATCATGGCAGATCCAAGACCATAACATCCACCTGAAGTACTTTTTCTGTCTGAGACACTACCTGCCCAATCAGAATCTGAGAAACCATGCAACTTGAGTTCATTTTCTCTAAGATAGTAAAGACCATAATCCACTGTACCTTTTAGGTACCTCATGATATGCTTTGCAGCTATAAGGTGAACCTTTCTAGGTTCTACTTGAAACTGACTTAGGGTATTTACAGCAAAGCATATATCAGGCCTAGTATTTGTCAAGTACATCAAAGATCCAATGATTTGTCTATATAGGGTTATGTCCACTAGTTCTGATGAATCATTAGCTAGTAGTTTTAGGTTGGAGTCCATGGGAGTGGCCATAGCTTTACACTCCAACATATCAAACCTTTTGAGGATCTCCACAGTATACTTACCTTGATTTAGAAATATCCCTTTTTGCTCTTGCCATACTTCTAGGCCTAAGAAGTAGTGCATTAATCCGAGATCTTTCATTTCGAATTCTGAAGAAAGCTTCTTCTTGCTTTCAATGATTTGTTTCTCATTTCCTGTTAGAAATAAATCATCTACATATAATAGCAATATAACAGGTTCATCATTCATTACCTTAAGATAGAGATTGGGGTCAGCTTTACTTTTGGTAAAGCCCATGCTTAATAAGAAGCTGTCAATTCTTCCATACCAAGCTCTGGGAGCTTGCTTCAAACCATATAATGCCTTCTTCAGTTTGCATACATGGGTCCTTCCGTCTTTGACCTCAAAACCTTGAGGTTGTTCTATGTATACTTCTTCTTCAATTACACCATTCAGGAAGGCTGTCTTAACATCCATTTGATGCAATTTCCATTTCATCATAGATGCAAGTGCCATGATAGTTCTAATCGAAGTATACCTAGCAACAGGTGCAAATGTATCTTCATAGTCAATTCCCTCCTTTTGAGAGAATCCTCTGGCTACAAACCTTGCCTTGTATTTTTCAATGCTTCCATCTGCAGCATGTTTTATTTTGAAAATCCATTTGGAAGAAACCACACTTTTATCTCTTGGTTTGGGGACTATATCCCAAACATCATTTTTCATTATTGACTGATATTCTTCAGTCATTGCTTCTATCCATTCTTTCTTTTGAGCTGCTTCTTCATAGCTAGTAGGTAGTTGATCCACAAGATCACACATCAAGGCCATATAGTTGGACACTAGCTTTGGTTTCTTCCTTTCTCTAGTGGAGCCTTCAGGAGCACCATATCTTTCAGCTCCTTGTATAATATCTCTAGCCCATGCTGGTCTTCTTTTCCTAGATAATTCTGCAACAGGGGGTTCTTGTGGTTCCAGCATGTCATGATCCTCTGTTATGTCCTCCTCAGGGATGTGAACAGTATCTGAGACTCTGGGAGATGTATCTTCTTCATAAACTTCTTCAAGTTGACATTTTCTAGATTTCTTAAGAGCTGCTTCCTCATCGAAGGTTACATCTCTACTTATTTCTATATGATGAAAACCTGGTATGTAAATCCTGAAGGCTTTGGATGATTCACAATAGCCAACAAATATTCCTTTCTTACCAGAAGGATCCAACTTGGTTCTCTTTTCCTTTGGAATGTGGATGTACACAGGACACCCAAATATTTTAAGATGGCTTACTTCGGGCTTCTTTCCAGAAAACACTTCTTCTGGAGTTTTGAAATCAAGAGCACTATGAGATAATCTGTTTTGAACATATACTGCTGTTCTGGCTGCTTCAGCCCACAGATACATGGGAAGATCCTGGTCATGTATCATAGTCTTCACAGCTTCCATGATGGTTCTATTTTTCCTTTCTGCAACCCCATTTTGTTGGGGATTGTAGGGAGTGGTTAGTTCTCTTTTGATTCCAGCTTCCTTACAGAATTCTTCAAACTCTTTTGAAGTATACTCTCCACCATTGTCTGTTCTGAGAACCTTGATTTTCTTTTCTGAGAGATTTTCTATTAGAGCCTTGAACTCTTTGAACTTCCCGAAAACTTCATTCTTACCCTTTAGAAAGTATATCCAAGTTTTCCTTGAATGATCATCAATGAAAGAAAGATAGTATTCAAACCCACTTAGAGAGGTGGTGGGCATTGGACCACACACATCTGAGTGTATTAACTCCAAGATCCCTTTGGTCTTTGTTTCACTCTTTGGAAATGGGTTCTTGACATTCTTGCCTTTCTTACATCCTTTGCATGAGCCATTATGATCCACCTTTAAATCTGGTAGTCCTATGACCACCTTGCTTACATAAGGTAAGGCTTTGTAGTTAATGTGAGCTAGTCTTCTATGCCATAGCTCACTGGGGCTAGAGGTTTCATGAACAAGAGCAGCTTCTGGATGACCCTTGAGTTTATATAAACCTCCTTCCTCTTCA
>BSBM01000859.1:13117500-13302500 GCA_027924585.1 Larix kaempferi
CGGTAACACACTCAGAGAAAAACACTATTTCTTTGTTTTGTCATAATATAATTGGAGATCCGAATTTTTCTGGATCAAGCGATTCCCATATATAACAGAGATCTAAGTATTCTTCTATCCGACACTAAGAGACAACAGCAGAATCATAACTATGCTTTCAACTTAGGCCATGATTCCAAATAAAAGACGATCTAATCATTCTTTTTCCGGCAATAATGAACTTAGTCAAATTACACTATATAACAAACCGAACCCTACAACCCTACTAAGAGTGGTTCAATTATACATTTCCTATGTATAAATGTTTAAAAAGTCGCTGAAAACAATTACTTGAAGTTAAAAAATACTGCACAGCTAAAAAGGAATACATTCAAAACCTTTAAATCCTATCGAGAGGTGTAGGTTCTATCAACAAATAACTCCAGTTGAGGATTACATTCTTCAGAGATCATTTATGGAAATAATGTGATTTCAAAAAAAAGTGTAAACAAGGATCTCTGATCTCTGGGTGAACAATATTTAATATATATATATATATATATAATATATATCGTATGAGTGGGTTTTTCTTTTACAACGAAAGTATTTATAATAATACCACGGAAATGGGAAACCTGTCCCGGCCTCTGTGCAATAGCATACAAACCAGGTCCAGAGCTCCTATGATTTCACTATACTATTTGTGCATACAGGGATCCATAATCTATTTCTTACAAACAGGGAGAAAACCAGTGGCAGCAATCATCTAGATCCAAACTTTAAACAGACAACAAACAGAATATACTCCAGGATTAAAATGAAACCCAAACCATTCCCAAAGATTTAACCTTATCGGGTTGCTTTGGTAAAAATAATTGAGTGCAATCAATCAAAATACAAGTTTAACATATATATATATAGATCACATCTAAACATATATTACCTACCATCTAAACATACAGAGATGGCATACTCACTATGTCGATTCATGGGAAGGAGTTAATGGTATATGCCGATATCTGTCCCATAAGGTAATGCAGAGATATATACTCAATTATCTAGATCCACGATAAGATCAGGCGGAGTGATCATGCTTCGGTGTAAGAATTTATACGTTGTTCTAAAACTATCAATTCTTTTAACAGAGCTAATCCGATCTACGATCACACGCCTTAGAAATCTGAACAGAGGTCAAGTTAGAGTTAAACTAAATAGTGGAAAAACACGTTCCAGGCAACACTATAAGAAACAAAAACGTTTTCATCAGGATTTGCTCAGATCTACAGCAGCGTAAGCATCAACGCCTATGCCGGGGTTCAACTCTGTACTATAGATGTCTATTACAGAAACCAATGTCAGATTTGAAATAACAAATGGATCAACGCCTTAGCCATAAACCAAATTCTATTTCCTCAACATAAATAATAGCGTTTTTGCAGAAGTTAACAGGATATATGTATATATATAATCTATTGGCAAATTCGATCTCTACTCACATATGGGCATAGCTTAGTTCTGACAAGGATTAGAATACAAAGACTGAGAAAAACATAAAAAGCATTTCATAACATATATATATCACAAGGCTAAGATCGCCCTACCTCGTCATTCCTCTGAGCAGAGATATGATCTTGCATACCTTATTGTAACATTCAAATGCTACCCGGCTATGCGTTTCTACCAGGATACGATGTTGTCCCTGTTCCGGATTTGCAGAGCATTACAAGGAAAGGGAGGCACCGAGACTGCGTGAAGCAACTCCGTCAATACTCTGTGAAAGACCAAAAGAAACATATCGCATTCCTGTATAGATGCGCTGGAAGGATACCCTACGGAGCTCCATGCAAAGATTTTTCCCCATCACCCCCCCCCTTTGCCACCGCGCAGTATGTTCTTAAAAACATAAGTTACACCGCCCTCTCTTGGGGAGTCCGCCCTTCTCAGAATGGAATCCCATGCAAGTTGTCCAAGTGTCACTCTCCATACCGCTCGTGGGATGATGGCTGTCGAGCCATCTTAGGAGAACGTGGGGGAAGTAATAACACTACAGTTTTTAATACTTAAGTTTAAACTTTAGTCGTGGCTGAGCAAGACCAACCTCTGCGTAGTGGTAGAGAATGGAATTTATCCTACTAAGTTAATTTAGCCACTTAACTAGGTGTATAATTAAATATATAACTTTTGCTCCAAGTTAACCCAAGAAGTCATGCGTGAAATCCCTTAATTACACTTCTCGTTTTAGTATAAAGATTCACTTCTCATTTTAGTATAAAGATACACAACGCCCTTTTTCTCATACTTGGGTACCTAACATCCTAGCTATCAAAAATGACATTTGTAAAACACTCTTATTTTTATAAAGGTATTATCCAAAATTAGGTACTTAAAGTTGCTTGGGGTTTAGCCTTAATTTCTTAAATAGTCACCCCAGGTCTTTATAACGTTATAAATAATATTTAAATATAATATATAATTCCCTTCTTAAAGATATGACAATCCTTCAGATTGACTAGTCTATCTATTGATAAGGGGTAATTTATACTATTTATCAGATAGTTAGTGTTGGTGGTGAAAATTCTTGACTTCTTTAGTTGAAAAGAAAATGGGATGTCAAGGACATCCAGAGGGGTTCCTTAGTCTTACAACAGTATATCTTTACCATAAATACTAATCATTAGGTCTTAGGATATTTTTTTGTTTCCTCTCGACCTCGGTATCCCTATCCTAGGAAAAACATGAGTGATTGTTGGTGAACATTAATGTCCACTTAAGCGCTTGAGGTACCAAAAGAATATCGGTTATCAAAAGTAGGCTTCCATGCCATTTCAACTTTTTCCCTTTAGTGGATTTTGTTATTCGTCAGTTTAGAGTTTATTTGCTTATGTCTTTAATCTCCTAAATTGAAAATAATATTTAGGCAACATAACAGTACTTTCCAGGTCCACGGGTGGGGTCTTGGCCTTGAGCTCATCACCCGGGCCATTCACACATTTCTAAATACATTTATTAACAAAATAATGGGGCATAAAGGAGGAATATTACATCCTCCTCCCCTCAAGAAGAACACCGTCCTCGGTGTTCATGCTTTTTCAACAGTTCTTCTTCGACTTGAGTCATCCTTTGCATGCTAGTTATTTCTATTTGGACCGTCTTCGGACTTTACTTGAATTTTTTTGGAAGTTTCTTTCCATCATACCTGCATTTATCTACAAAACCGAAATTCCAAGAACCATAAAACCATTATCTTTAATTCCATAATCAAACTCAGAACATAAACACTGAGTCATTTAATTGCAACCTAGCACTTGCAATTTGTGGAATATATTTGTCATCGTTTTATCATCATAAGCACACTTAAATCCAGTGTTTTCAAGAATTTAGCCTGCTAATTTATTCCAAAACATAACATTCACTTGATCACGGAAATTATTGCCTAACACCTCAGTGCTCACACAACAATTCATTCAGAGATTTCTTGCCTAACACCATAGTGCTCACACAGCAATTCATTCAGAGATTTCTTTCCTAACACCATAGTGTTCACGCAACAATACTTTCTCTCATGCATACTAAGCAGCGTCCTGCCTCCCGCATATGCATTTTCTTGTAGTTTGCCTAGGTCTTTACAACTCGCCAATTCCTTCGTGAATCCTGGCGGCTGTCAACTCCCTGATTTAGGGAGAGTGCCATAACTGCACTCTTTACACAATTCCCCTCAAGCCTTCTCGCTTGAGTCCCGGAATTTATTTTCCTCAAGCCGCCTTGCTTGAGTAAAAAAAAAAAATCTCTTTCAATTTAATCAATTTATTTCGTCACATTACATTCTGTACCCATACGATTACTCTGACCAGTCTGGGTCGAGAGCTTTGTTCAACAATAGTTATCAATATTTTTAAAAGAATAAGTAACAACTGTGATGTGAATCTTAATTCCTCACTCCTTATTTTACCATGCAAAACTTTTATGCTCTTGTCTTTCCACAGGTTCCACAGAATTTCGACCATATGCCTAATTCACCTGTTAACAATAAATAAAATATTTGTAAGGAGATATTTTTCTATGTATAAAATAAGAAAATATCAGGAACTCATCCTTCACATTACAATACCCATACTTGATCAAAACATTCTCTTCTTACTAAGTTTTTGTGAGTGAAAGCACGGCTGGTATGTACCCTGTTTGCACTGTCAAGTACCTCAATCATCGAGATACACTTTAGACATAACTGCTTATCATCCATAAAAAATAATTAAACTAAAGACTCTGATTGATCAATAAACCATAAGAATAATCATCTTAGAAGGAGGATTTCCATGATCATATGTCTTACCTTGAAGTAATGCATTCCTCTTCATACTAACCTTGGTAATAACCTGAACCTGGATCATGCCACCAAGACACATTACACCACATCATCATAAGTTAGCATAATCAAAATAACAAAATGATTCCTAATAAATAATAAGAACCGGTGAGAGTTATTTCATTTGGTGACTTCCTTCCTTCTTACGAAATCCAGAGACTAGGGTTAAACCCTAAATTGTCAATCCCATGATTTATTAGGAAGGACGATATGTCTCTCTAATTCTCATTCGAATCCTATTTAGACACACCACTTTTGTATGCACTAACATCAATACATTGTTTTCATATATATGTATGTACTTGCACACATTTTTAACAATAACTACATACCTTTCGTTTGAACCTACATGTAAGGTTACATGCGTGCTTCAATGTCACAACAATAATATGATTTCTTCATAATTAGAGAATGTTCATGCTTCAATTACATGCTTATTCCCGTTGGCTCTTCCTGCAATAGGTACCTTTACAGCATTCATCATTAAGGGTCAATAGCATTTTACAAATTTACAATCTTGCTCGCGAAAGTAACTTGTTCAAGACCAACCCAATTTTCTCACATCTTAAAGGACCTTTAAACTTGTCTTAAATCCTACTTAATGGATCCTTTACAAATCTAGGATGCTTAGATTGTTCATCTAAATTATAAAAGTTATTTTTTTGCTGCAACATAAAGACGTCGGCAATTACTGCATTCTACTAACTTGTATGAGTATTTTATGTTGGTTCTAGGTTTTCAATACTCCTATTCGTGCCATAAAACATACTCTTGATTTCCGTCTACACATTTAATACGTGAACCCTAAATTTTTATCCCTTAACAAATAATCATTTTAAGAGACATATAATTGTACACGGATAGCAAGTTATCGTAATTACTAAAAATATACTCATGCAAATTTTTTCATATGCATCATAACACCTAATCAGAATGTCCATGCATATATATATATATATATTTATCTTCTTAGTAATAAATGGTAGTCTACACCTTCCTAGTGGACGTTTTACGAACAAAATCTTAAAGTCAACATAATGATGTTTCCTTCATCACCAAAATTACTAACTATCTCAGTTACGGTTTCCTACATTATCACTATGTTAATGCTCATACATCATAATGTTTTAACGTAACCTTTCACACACCTGAATATATTTTCTCCTATTTTCACATACTGGCTTCATGCGCAATGTATCAACATACCTGTAATAACAAATCCTCCTCATTCGTGTAGTATTGATTTACTTAAATGCAAGAGTAGGAAGATCATTGCTCAATAATATCTTTGCAATTTAGTTAATTACTCAAGCGGACTTTCGATCCATCCCTATTCTGTTCGTCGTCAATGTAACTACACATATATTTAGTTGCCTACTAATAAGAGGTCTGTTCTTCTATATTAGTTTTGAGAACCAAGGATCAAGGTTATTTACCTCCCCTTTTCCACTAACAACATTTAGTTAATTATGCATCATAATAAACATTCTTTGGGGCATCTCTATCAAGGAAATATTCATAAGTAGCACATGAATAGTAAGTATATGCACAGCCCTAGTCTATCAAGGTACATAAGTAGTGGGAAAATATACCTTGTACCTAGATCTCTTTGGTGAGTTTTAAAACATAATGCTTCGGCAAGAGAGAGACTTACTTTCAATCAACCCACGGATGCATTATCGGTTACCTGAAGGTGGATTCGTTTAGTTGCGTCTCATAGGCGGAATACCTTCCTTGGTTCAATCCATCTCATATTTCTCTTCCTCGCGCTGAGCCCAACTAAGCCCGAGTGTTTGCAACCTGTGCTCTGATACCATATGTAACATCTCCCAAATAATGGTGTTAGGATTTAGTGAATTTAAGAAAATTTTCTTTCACAACACAAAATAAAGATAAATAAAAACCCCCATGTAACCTTGCAACATTCCACTAAGTAACATTTTTCTTGATTTAAACTGGACAAGAGTGTCCTGCTGAAAAATTCATGACACTTATAATTTATCACATACATCTAAATACAACCTTTATAATTTATCAGATACAATTAGATGCAACATATATAATTTATCGCATATATCTAAATACAACCTTTATAATTTATCAGATACAATTAGATGCAACATTTATAATTTATCACAAGTAATTGACGCAACATTCCAATTGACAAAACAGTAAGCCAAAATTTAAACACACATGATCGAGACAAGGATATAGGTGGTTCACCCCGGCTGGGCTACGTCCACAAAGGCGGGTCAATTCTTGTAATATTCCAAGTCAAGTGATACATTATGCAACTCAAGGTTGCTATTTTTCCAGCTTCTCCTCTAGAGGGAGATCATTCTAAGCAATAATCAAATTATACTCTTCTCAAAAGAGATTACATCATGCGACACAGTTATCGCCATAATTAATTGCCACTCTCATCAAGATCATACACATAAAAAGGAAACAAATATCGGGTTTATAGCTTTGATGATCACGCTATCAACAAGACGGGATCTCATGCCATCAGCAAGGAAAAAGGGTATAGCTTCGGTTTTCAACATGCCAACAGGTCTACCTATACTGATCTCATAGAGCTCTCAATCATAACACAGATGGTATATGGCATCCATGCCACCATCGGGGTCTTACAAACATATGAAATGCGATTTTCTTTTAATAATACACAATAGAGAAATATGTTTTCTTTTCAAGGCACCCAAGCAGGAATCCAAATTTTCTGATCAATCGATCGTATTCAGGATTTAATAGCAAAACGCCTTCCTTTACGGTAACACACTCAGAGAAAAACACTATTTCTTTGTTTTGTCATAATATAATTGGAGATCCGAATTTTTCTGGATCAAGCGATTCCCATATATAACAGAGATCTAAGTATTCTTCTATCCGACACTAAGAGACAACAGCAGAATCATAACTATGCTTTCAACTTAGGCCACGATTCCAAATAAAAGACGATCTAATCATTCTTTTTCCGGCAATAATGAACTTAGTCAAATTACACTATATAAGAAACCGAACCCTACAACCCTACTAAGAGTGGTTCAATTATACATTTCCTATGTATAAATGTTTAAAAAGTCGCTGAAAACAATTACTTGAAGTTAAAAAATACTGCACAGCTAAAAAGGAATACATTCAAAACCTTTAAATCCTATCGAGAGGTGTAGGTTCTATCAACAAATAACTCCGGTTGAGGATTACATTCTTCAGAGATCATTTATGGAAATAATGTGATTTCAAAAAAAAGTGTAAACAAGGATCTCTGATCTCTGGGTGAACAATATTTAATATATATATATATATATATAATATATTGTATGAGTGGGTTTTTCTTTTACAACGAAAGTATTTATAATAATACCACGGAAATGGGAAACCTTTCCCGGCCTCTGTGCAATAGCATACAAACCAGGTCCAGAGCTCCTATGATTTCGCTATACTATTTGTGCATACAGGGATCCATAATCTATTTCTTACAAACAGGGAGAAAACCAGTGGCAGCAATCATCTAGATCCAAACTTTCAACAGACAACAAACAGAATATACTCCAGGATTTAAATGAAACCCGAACCATTCCCAGAGATTTAACCTTATCGGGTTGCTTTGGTAAAAATAATTGAGTGCAATCAATCAAAATACAAGTTTAACATATATATATATAGATCACATCTAAACATATATTACCTACCATCTAAACATACAGAGATGGCATACTCACTATGTCGATTCATGGGAAGGAGTTAATGGTATATGCCGATATCTGTCCCATAAGGTAATGCAGAGATATATACTCAATTATCTAGATCCACGATAAGATCAGGCGGAGTGATCATGCTTCGGTGTAAGAATTTATACGTTGTTCTAAAACTATCAATTCTTTTAACAGAGCTAATCCGATCTACGATCACACGCCTTAGAAATCTGAACAGAGGTCAAGTTAGAGTTAAATTAAATAGTGGAAAAACATGTTCCAGGCAACTCTATAAGAAAAAAAAATGTTTTCATCAGGATTTGCTCAGATCTACAGCAGCGTAAGCATCAACGCCTATGCCGGGGTTCAACTCTGTACTATAGATGTCTATTACAGAAACCAATGTCATATTTGAAATAACAAATGGATAAACGCCTTAGCCATAAACCAAATTCTATTTCCTCAACATAAATAATAACGTTTTTGCAGAAGTTAACAGGATATATGTATATATATAATCTATAGGCAAATTCGATCTCTACTCACATATGGGCATAGCTTAGTTCTGACAGGGATTAGAATACAAAGACTGAGAAAAACATAAAAAGCATTTCATAACATATATATATCACAAGGCTAAGATCGCCCTACCTCGTCATTCCTCTGAGCAGAGATATGATCTTGCATACCTTATTGTAACATTCAAATGCTACCCGGCTATGCGTTTCTACCAGGATACGATGTTGTCCCTGTTCCGGATTTGCAGAGCATTACAAGGAAAGGGAGGCACCGAGACTGCGTGAAGCAAATCCATCAATACTCTGTGAAACACCAAAAGAAACAGATCGCATTCCTGTACAGATGCGCTGGAAGGATACTCTACGGAGCTCCATGCGAAGATTTTTCCCCATCACCCCCCCCCTTTCCCACCGCGCAGTATGTTCTTAAAAACATAAGTTACACCGCCCTCTCTTGGGGAGTCCGCCCATCTCAGAATGGAATCCCATGCAAGTTGTCCAAGTGTCACTCTCCATACTGCTCGTGGGATGATGGTTGTCGAGCCATCTTAGGAGAACGCGGGGGAAGTAATAACACTACAGTTTTTAATACTTAAGTTTAAACTTTAGTCATGGCTGAGCAAGACCAACCTCTGCGTAGTGGTAGAGAATGGAATTTATCCTACTAAGTTAATTTAGCCACTTAACTAGGTGTATAATTAAATATATAACTTTTGCTCCAAGTTAACCCAAGAAGTCATGCGTGAAATCCCTTAATTACACTTCTCGTTTTAGTATAAAGATTCACTTCTCATTTTAGTATAAAGATACACAACACCCTTTTTCTCATACTTGGGTACCTAACATCCTAGCTATCAAAAATGACATTTGTAAAACACTCTTATTTTTATAAAGGTATTATCCAAAATTAGGTACTTAAAGTTGCTTGGGGTTTAGCCTTAATTTCTTAAATAGTCACCCCAGGTCTTTATAACGTTATAAATAATATTTAAATATAATATATAATTCCCTTCTTAAAGATATGACAATCCTTCAGATTGACTAGTCTATCTATTGATAAGGGGTAATTTATACTATTTATCAGATAGTTAGTGTTGGTGGTGAAAATTCTTGACTTCTTTAGTTGAAAAGAAAATGGGATGTCAACGACATCCAGAGGGGTTCCTTAGTATTACAACAGTATATCTTTACCATAAATACTAATCATTAGGTCTTAGGACATTTTTTTGTTTCCTCTCGACCTCGGTATCCCTATCCTAGGAAAAACATGAGTGATTGCTGGTGAACATTAATGTCCACTTAAACGCTTGAGGTACCAAAATAATATCGGTTATCAAAAGTAGGCTTCCATGCCATTTCAACTTTTTCCCTTTAGTGGATTTTGTTATTCGTCAGTTTAGAGTTTATTTGCTTATGTCTTTAATTTCCTAAATTGAAAATAATATTTAGGCAACATAACAGTACTTTCCAGGTCCACGGGTGGGGTCTTGGCCTTGAGCTCATCACCCGGGCCATTCACACATTTCTAAATACATTTATTAACAAAATAATGGGGCATAAAGGAGGAATGATTATGATGATGACGACGAACGAATATGATGATGATGATGATGATTGTGATGATGATGATGATGATGATTAAGATGGCGATGATGATGATGATGATGATGATGATGATGATGATGAAGATGATGGTGATGAAGATGATGATGAGGATGATGATGATGATGAATATGATGATGGAGATGACGATGATGATAATGAAGATGAAGATGATGGTGATGAAGATGATGATGATGATGATGATGATGATGATGATGATGATGATAAATAAGAGTATGATGATGATGATGATGTTTATGAATATCATCATCATCATCATCGTCATCTTCATCATCTTCATCACCTTCATCACATTCATCTTCATCATCATCATCTTCAACGTCTTCATCATCATCATCATCCGCATCATCATCCTCATCATCCTCAACACCATCATCATCATCCTCATCATCACTGTCGCCATCTTCATCATCAGCATCATCATCATCGTTGTTGGCGTCATGAAGATGATGATAATGATGATGTGATAATGATAATGAAGACGACGATGATGATGATGATGATGATGGTGATGGTGATGGTGATGAGGATGATGATGAGGATGATGATGATGATGATGATGATGAAGACGTTGAAGACGATGATGATGAAGATGAAGATGGTGGTGATGAAGATGATGAGGATGATGATGATGATACCAACACCATAATAAACACAATCAAAACTACATTTAGGGTTACTAAACAAATATGCGCATGCGTTATTAATGCGTGCGCGCTTTTAAACATGCGTGTGCGCACATTTTGTCCATGTCAACTCACCAACGTGGACGATTGACATTGCCGAAGTAGGGACGCATACACGTATTTGAATGCGCGTGCACGCCCTTTTTTTTTCTACTCGTGCGCTTCCATTGCGGCCTTTTTGGGTGCCATCTTCGTGCAAGTACCCTTGATGAATGTCACAATGCAACAAAACCATTCCAAACATAGCTAAACCCAACCATTTCAAAACCTTAAAATGAATCTCATAATGTGAAAAGCCATTAAGGAATGTAACCATAATCGCGAGGAATGTCACAGTCCAACATAAGCCTCAATGAATGTCGTAATCCAATATAATCCTTAATGAACATCATAATGCGACAAAACCATAAGGAACATAACCATGGAGGAATGTCGCAATCCAGTGTAAGCCTCGATGAAAGTCATAATCCAACATAAGCTAGTTACTTTATGTTAAATTCTTATTTTGAAATGTGACATACTCTTTAATGAACATCGTAATGTGATATTAAGGAACATAACCATAATTCTTGATGAAGGCCGTAATACAACATAACCCCTCTTGAATGTCGCAATGAGACAAAACCATTCCACACATAACTAAACCCAACCCTTGCAAACCCTTAAGATTAATCCCGTAATGCAAAAAAAGTCGTTAAGGAATCAGTAACAATCAAACATAAGTCTCGAAGAATGTTGTAACCCAACATAAGCCTTAATGAATGTCACAATGTGACAAAACCATTAAGGATCATAACCATAATGCAACATAACCATGGAGGAATGTCGCAACCCCACATCAGCCTCAATGAATGTCATAATCCAACATAATCCTTAATGAAAGTCCCAATGTGACAAAACCATTAAGGAAAATAATCATAATGCAACATACCATGGAGGAATGTCGCAATCCAACATAATCCTCAACGAATCTTGTAAACCAACATAAGCCTTAATGAACGTCATAATGCGGCAAAACCATATTATGTCAAAATGTGACATACTCTTTGATGAACATCACAATGTGATAATATTAAAAAACATAACCATAAGCCTTTGTGAACATCATAATGCAACATAACCCTTGATGAATGTCACAATGAGACAAAACCATTCCGAACATAACTAAACCTAACCCATACAAAACCTTAAAATGAATCTCATAATGCGAAAAATCCATTAAGGAACATAACCAATGTGCTATTAAGGAACATAACCATAAGTCCATGGAGGAATGCCATAATCCAACATAAGCCTTGATGAATGTTGTATTCCAACATAAGCTTTAATGAAGTTCACAATGCAACAAAACCATTAAAAAAACATAACCATGGAGGAATGTCACAATCCAACATAAGCATCAATCTATGTCATAATCCAACATAATCCTTAATGAATATCACATTGCGAAAAAACCATATTTTTTTGAAATGTGACATACTCTTCGATGAATGTCACAATTAACCATGGAGAAATGTCGCAATCCAACATAAACATCGATGAATGTCGTAATCCAACATAAGCCTTAATGAATGTATGTGATATTAAGGAATGTGCACCATGACCATGGAGAAATGTTGCAATACAACATAAGCCTTAACAAATGTAGTAATCCAACATAAGCCTTAATGAACATCATAATGAAACAAAACCATAATTTCTACTCTTTGATGAACACCACAATGTGATATTAAAGAACATAACCATTTATACATTATTTAAATATATATTAGTTACAATTTGTCATTAATTTTTTTATATTTATTTTTTTAATTTCTATTAGCTAACATAAGTTACAAACTTTAATAAGTTCTCTTAAAACATATAAAACTATGAAAAACATAACCATATATTTAGATGCTTAATGCTTGTAGCTTAATATTAGCTTAATACTATATTGATTTCTATTATAAAAAATCATCAAGAAAAATTAAAATCCTTTGTTAAAACATCTCTCTCACACACATATATATATAAACCATGAACCATATATATATATATATATATATATCCGAAATCCAAATAAATGTTCATGGCCATAAAACCGTATTTTTAGTAATAAATAATTAATTTTAATTTTCATTAAAATGAAAAGTATTTTTTAAAAGAAAGAAAATTTAGAAAAGGAACAAAATTAATTAACGTATTATTTTTATTAAAATATTTGAAATGAAATCTTATTTTAGTAATACATAATTTTAACTTTCAAATAAAAGAAAAAAAAAATACATTGAAATGGAAGTTAAGAAAAACAAAATTAATTAAAGTATTATTTTTATAAAAATATTTGAAATCTAAAAACTAATTATGAATTTCTTTATACTTTTGCGTAGTTAAAATATCCTAATGTCAAAACAACAATATATTAAATATATGAATAATTCCAAATAAATACTCATAGACATAATGCCAATAAGAAAAGATTATGAATGCAATTAAAAGATTGATGCAATATTACTTTTGATAATAAACTAGCATAGATCCATCTTAAACCTGTATCTGTCAAGTACCAAGAGGGATCCAATTTCTTGAGGTGTATTTCTTTTTTAAAATTTAAACTCAAGAAATTTGATATCTCTTGATTGATAGATTTGGGTTTAAGTTTTATGTTTTTATTTTATAAACGAACATCGATATTTTAATTACTAATGGCCGACATAATATGATACTTTAATTACTAATGATCGACATAATATGATACTTCACTTTTTACTATCACTTTTTACATTTTATTAGATGACATGAATTTATTAATGGCCGACATAATATGGTACTTCACTTTTTACTATCACTTTTTACGTTTTATTAGATGTAACGCTACATGTAATGCTACATACACGTTACACCATCTCCCCCATATTAGGCTGTAGAGCACCTCGTTTCATTCGGTGCAATAATCTTAACTTTAAAAAATAAAATGCTTTTTAAAAGAAGAAAAAATCATCTATCATTTTATTAATTAAGGCATTATTTTATTAAAAAAATATTGAAATTTATTTTATTTTATTTTTTAAGAAAATTGATTTAAAAAATCTAATCTAAAATCTAGTCTAATTATATGGAATAAAGCTTTGGTTATATCAACAATATATGTATTAATTATGTCAAATAAAACATTGTATATCAATATTCACATTTAACACTTTGAATTTCATATTTGGTTTGGCATATAATATCAATCAAAATTGATATTCAATGTAATTCAAATATATATATATATATATATATATAATCCTTAAAATCTTAAACACATTAATATTCATGACTTATTTATAATTGATATTCAATGTAATTCATATATATATATATAAACCTTAAAATCTTAAACACATTAATATTCATGACCTATCCCAAAGTGGTTATATTGAATGGTTATATTGAATTTTATGATTTATTTAATTATGCGAACACAATATGTACTAATTATGTAAAATAAAACTTCATGTCCTGTTTTATGTAAAATAAAACTTCCGGTCTTGAGACCGTCGCCCTCCATTTCCTCTTCAAAATACGGCATCCCTCCTCCCAAAGAGGAACCCTAACCATCTTGCTTTGTAATTAATATTTTAAATAAGTTTATGGCTTAAAGACCTCCCGCGAATTCTCGTTCATACGAAGAAATATTAGTTTGTTATTAGTTAATGACCATTTCCATATCATAACGACTCTTGAATACTCATTTTTTTCCATATTGATCCCAAAATCAAAAGGAATGTCTTTTTGCTTAACTAATATATAAATTTATAAAGGAATTTGTCAAAAGATTTCATGAAATTTACTTACGAAGCTCAGTTCCCTTTGATTCTATGCATTATTCCAGTAGATAAGTTAAAGATGACCACCCTTACATAATACTTTTATTTTTCAAATAATATCAACATGACAAGTCAATATGCTGGAGGTTCGTTAAGTTATCCACATAGTCCAACAACGACATCATATTTGCCGGTAGCCTCAAGTGTTTTAAGGAGGAGAGATGAAAGAATTGTTCCCGCAATGTTCCTTCAAATTTGTGCAGTTCAATTCTTTGCCACCACGAAAACTACCCTATGGACTTTGGTAACCCTAAAAGGAAAAATCCAATATTCAACTCGCTCAAATGAAGAGGTGCCTGCATTCCGCAGAGAAAATTTTAATAGAATAATTTAAAAACCATACCCCTAAAATTTTAATATAATAATTCAAAACCCATACATCTCATTGGAACATATTTTTTTATTTATAATAGATAAAAATAAACAAACAAACAAATAAAATAATTAAGAAATACTCAGTTTCATTCCACAATGTGAGATTTATAAAATAAATAAATAAACTTTACATATACCTCAGTTTCATTCCATAATGTCTCCAATATCGGAATTGACTCGTGCAGGTCTACACAGTAGTACTTTGGAACAATTCACCTGATCTTTTTTGTACCATGTTAATAAGCATCAATTTCAGAACACAACATAATGTCTAAAACTACAAATACCTGGGTACATGGGTTTCCAGCTGTTGTACCCTCCAATTCTCTAGTAAACATTTTCACTTACATGGTTCATCAACATGTTGTGACTACCCCTTAAAAATAATTTGGTCCCAACATTTGAACACTTTGATATTAACTCACTCTCCCCCATTCAATCTAAGATTCATCCTCTTCGATCCATCGTCAATCTAGCATACAGGTAGACCTATCACCCTCATAACTCTCACAATGGTTAATTCAACAACTTGATACCACAACCTCTCTACCTATGAGAGAACATCACATCATGTGATTACATGTGCCATTGTACTACAACTTGTATGCCTAAATAACAACGCTTACTACTAACTTGGGGAATACAACATGCCTATAACTTGGCACTACAACATGGACCAACCAATGGGGTATACATGCCTTATAGGCCTTACATCAATTTTCCAATTACAATCACAACACATACTATAAGAAATAACTCATAAATGATTCTTATTCAATGCATAAATCACTTATTTATACATTGCATATGACTATTGGTTTTCACCTTCCAACAACCCTTTGGATTCCTACAGAGACTCTTCATCTTCTTATTCATTTATTAATTACGTTATTTACAAAACCTCAATCCTTTTCGACTAGGATTCTCACATTCACCCCCTTAATTTGAAGGGGTGTTCGTGAGTCCGAGCATGTTTCTAAACTTTTGAAACTTTTCTTGTCCAAGTGCTTTGGCAAAGATGTCTGCAATTTGTTCGTTCATGGATAATATTGTAGATGGACTATCTTGGCTTCTACATGATGTTGAATCAAATGGTAGTTCATGTTGATGTGATTGGTTCGATCATGGAATCCAATATTCTTAGCCAACTTAATTGCAAAAGTGTTGTTGATCAATAAGGGAGTGGAGTTCTCTTGTTTCTCATGCAAATATTCAAGTATCTTCTCGAACCACACTATCTTTTTCATTGCTTCAAAAACAACCACATATTCTTCCTCTCTTATCGAATCTATTGGAATTGACTGTTTGCATGATCTCCAGGAGATAGATGCTGATCTAAGACTCATTGTGTATCTTGAAGTAGATACTCCTGTCTCGTTAACAATTTAACAGTTCTCCAATGCACTTCTTTTGGGATATGAATATGTACTTAGGATGTTGAGTCACTTCAAATCCCAAGTACTAGTGAAGGTTCCCCATATCTATCATTTCAAATCCATTCTTCAAATATTTATTTATGTATGCAATATAACTTTCATTGTTCCCTGTAATCAAAAGGTCATCTACATACACCACAAGAAACACAACAAATCTTCCCACTTTCTTACAAACAATGTTGTTTAATCAAGATTATAATGTTTAAAATTTAACTTTAGAAGATGCTCTCTTAGATTTTCATACCATGATCGAGGTGCTTAGTTTAGGCCATCTAAGGAATTGACGATTTCGCATACCTTTTGTTCTTGTCCCTTTACAACAAAGCCTTTTGGTTGAGACATGAAGATATTCTCTTTCAAGTCTCCATTCAAGAAAGTTGTTTTCACATCCATATGATGAAACTTCCATCCATTTTGTGTAGCAAAAAAAAACAAGGTGTTGATGGTAGCCCATTTTGTTGTGGGTGAGAACATCTTTTCATACTCAATTCCTTCCTTCTGTGCATAGCCTTTCACCACAAGCCTTGCTTTGTACTTGTCAAGTGAACCATATAATTTGTCACTTTGTTCTTGTATACCCAATTGCATCCAATTGGAAGGTCAACCATATTCCAGGTTCCATTCTTTATGAGTGCATCATACTCATTCTGCATGGATTCTTTCCACTCATCATGAGAATAAACCTCTTCTAAGGAATTTGATTCAAAGTTAGCAGATAAATTCAATTCACAATCAAATGAGACATCCATGTTATCACCTAAGTTACCTTCATCTCCTCCATCTTCTTATCTAGTTGAAATTCTTGTCCCATCTTTCCAACTTGGTTTAGATGGACACTTTCAAGTGTCTTTGTGGTCCAATTTAGAACTTTCCATGATGGCCTAGGTTGATCAACTAGTGGTGCTTCATTTTCTTCAAGGTTCAATCTTCCAATCCTCTCAATCACATCATCCAGTTGAACCTCTTGTTTAGGTGAAATGGTAGGAAAGTATTCTTTATCATTTTGTTAATGAGGGGGCATTGGTGCTTCAAAAGGAAATTTTAGAGATTGATCCAAGATAGTGATTACCCCTTCAAGATGTGGAATTTCATTATCAAATTCATAATATGTATTTACATGAACACATTTATCCAGATGATCAAGTCGTCTATAAATAGAATCATCATTTTTATTAGTTTAAAAAAAAATAACATCTTTGGATACAATAAACTTCTTGTTTACATCATCGTAAAGATGATATGCCTTGGAGGTGCTCGAGTACCCCAAGAAAATATAATTTTGAATTCCAACACCAAGCTTGTCTCTTTGCTCCTTTGCTATCAAGGCATAGTAGGTGGAACCAAAAGTGACTCTGAGATGCCTCATCGAAGGGATGTGGCCTCATTTGGTTCTTTTTTTAAAGAGCATGAGATGGACTTCTATTTCTCAAATACACTGCACATAGCACTGCATCACCCAAAAATATCAGTTTTACATTCTTGAAAAACATCATTAAGCATACCATATTCATTATGGTTCAACTCAATCTTTCTGCCACACCATTTTGTTAAGGGTCGTAAGGAACTATAGTTTTATGTTCAATCCAATGTTGACAAAGATACTTTTCAAAAGCATTAGAAGTGTATTATTTTCCATTATCAGTACGAAGTGTGCCAATATGAGATTGTGCCTGATTTTCTATCCATGCATGAGAATTTTTGAATGTTTGAAATGCTTCATATTTTTTATTTGACAAGTATAGCCAACATATTCTGGTGTAGTCATAAAAAAAGTTCAAGAGATATCTATTACCATTGGAAGAAGGAATAGGCATAGGTCCACATAAGTTAGAGTGAATCAGCTCCAACTATCTACATTCTCTGAATTTTGACTCCTGAAATGGTTTCTTACTATGTTTTCTTAATATTCATGCATCGCATTTGTTTATCTTCTTAGGAATGGTGGGAAAATAAAAGACACCATACATTTTGAACAAGTGAATACTGTTAGAATTTAGATGACCATATCTAGCATGCCATAACAAACTAGATGACAAATTACCTTCTTCATGCTTAGAGAGGTAGGAAAAGTTACGAACTCTTGTAGATGATCATTTCAGCTTCAATAACTTTCCATCTTCATATTCAGTCATGATGACCTGGTTGTTAAACACTTCCTTATCTCTATGATTCCATCGAACATGTGGATGGAATGGCCTTTCTGTCGAATCTGCACAAAGGACAACAGTCTTCTCTGCAACTCTAGAAAATAGGGAACATTTTGCAACAAAAAGTTAGGGAATCTATGTATTTTGAGCCAAATGGAACCAATTCCCTTTGGTTTAAGGATGGATTTGTCTACAAAATACACTATGCCATCTACATTGTCATTCAATTCTTCAAAATAGTATTTTCTAAATGTCACGTGGGATGTTGCATTAGTATCAAGCAACAAACAATATTTATAAGATGAAAAAGATGTGATTTCCTTTATTCCAAGATTACAACATGCAACAATATAATGAGCAAATTCAAGAGCTTTACCATCCTCTTGGATTTTACTTTTGTGTTCTTTATTCTGGTTATGTCTTTCTTTGATGGAGTCCCAAGGGGCCCAAGAATGATCTGCTTTATGTCCACTCCTCCCACAAAACTTACACTATAGGTATGGTATTCTATTTGATTTGTTTCTTCCCCCATTCCTCTAAAATTTCTTCTTCCTCATCCTCTTTTTCTACTCTTTCCCTTGGAAGATTTTTTTAACTGGTTATGTGCTTTCGAAGCAAGACAAAAGGTCTCTATAGTGCGATCACTAGTATTCTTTCAAAATACTTTATCTTCGTTCTCTACCAAGGTGTCGAAGGCTTGGTCCTTTAACTTGTCACTAAATTGAAGTGATTCAAGGTAGTGTGAATGTGTAGGATAGAGGGACTTTACAAAGACAACGATTGGAAGTTTTGGTTTCATTCCAGTGGCTTGAATCTGATGCATGATTGATTTGATCTCAGAGATAAAAATCATGGGATCATTATCCTTCACAATTAAATTGAACAGTTTCAACATCAACGAAATTACCTCCATTTCAAAGTGTGAGTCATACAAGTCCTTCAATATTTTCAAGGCATGAAAACTAGATGTTGTAGGAAATATGTGCCAACTCACCTCTTCACTTACTATTGCAGTGATCATTGCAAATCCCTTTTTGTCTTTGGTATTCCATATATATCATTTGTTCTCTGATGTTGGTGTCTTTGGGTCATATTTCAAGGTTATGCCAACATCTATTTTGATGGTGGTGCCTTCACATATTCCATTCCACAGATCAATGTAGATGAATGCGGATTTGATCTTCCTCAACCACTCTGAGTAGTTGTCTTTGCCAAGGATTCCATTGAATGCATCTTTTGCAAGTTTCACCTGCAAATAAACAAGTTTTTGGGAATCAAAAGCAGGTGCAGGTCTATGTCTCTTCCACATTTTACAATGTATACTCTTAGTGAAACAACAATTAGCAATATGTAAGTCTTTGACTATAGAAAATACACTCAACAATATTTTTTTTTAAAGGATTACATCAACAAATCAAAAATTGATACCTCACATCACAGGTCTTGACAATGGGGATGTAAGATTAGAGATATTGCAATAGCCTTCAAGGATTTCTAAGATTTCAATTAGATTATAGTTTCACAACTACCATCATATCCTTACTCAAAATAACTATCATCAAATACCCATGGATCAGGATCAAAAACTCACAACCATTCAATTGTACTCGACCTGCTTTAAAATTATCTGCACTCTCTACACAAATACTCTACGCAACAATCCATAAATGTCTTCATGATTTTCATCAATACAAATCCCAAGATGGTCATCAACACAGCTAGAGTCTTCAAGATAGTCTCAAGTTGTGGTGTATCAATTCTTTGCAGAGTTGGTGATAGGGTTTATGCTACAGAGTTTCAACGCAGCTCCACCATGAAAATGATAGGACTTATCCAATTGCACCAGTGTCCAATGGATGATATTCAGAACACTCAGAGAAACGATGGTCTACACAACACTCAGAGCATGATGATATTCATTATACTCAACATGATGGTATTCATGTTGCAACGTGTGAGGTCTCTCCTCCAATTGGAGTTTATCCACATCAAGTGGTTCCTTGTAATGTAGCGCTAGTCAAACTTCAAGCATGCAGTCACTCCAATATTGCAACAACTTCAATCTTCAAGAGGTTATGCAACATTCACGCACAAATATCAACATAGGAAACCCAAAGAAGGTGTTCTTCCATTGTCACCAAGAGAATCCCACACAATTAAGCAAGGATAATATGTTTGTTGTAGCCTATCTGGTGGAACTCTAGTATATCATGGGAGATTCTTACACTTCATGTTGGTAGAAAGGAGATTAGGGTTTTTGTAACTATCAGCAGAGAAAATTCACACAGATCGAGAGGGAGTCTCGCGTAGTTCTAAAAAAACCTCAAAAATTACAAGCTTAATGCAGAAACAAGGATTATGATTTCTCTCTTAGTAAGCTACTTCACACAGTTGGTGAGAAAGAAAAAACGTAGAAACGAGAAGATAGAAAGAGGGAGCATTCATGCATGAAGGAGGGGAAACCTGTTATGTTTGTTGAAACGTACACTGTGAAGAATCTTATAGATGGATGCATAGGGTAGAGAAATGCATGACTGAGCACTCAGACTAGCAAGTAGAGGGAAGATTGGAAGAATTCCAGGTCTGGAATACACAACTGGAGTTATGGAGCTATGATACCATTGTCAAAAATAACTCCCGGATGATTATTATTCAAGGGAGAAATCACTTATTTATACATTGCATATGATTGTTGGATTTCATCTTCTAATAAGTCTTCGGATTCCTACAAAGACTCTTCATCTTCTTATTCATTTATTAATTAAATTATTTGCAAAACCAAAATCCTTTCGGATTATGTTTCTCACAAGTACAATAACTATACTTTTCCCTTTCTCCTATTACATAGATGAATATTGTTTGTTGGATTTTTCACACTTCCAACACAATAACCTATGACATTGGTTTTAGAAATTGAATTAATGTGCCAATGCCATGCTTAACCTTTTAAGTGGACATGTTACTTATCCTATTTCATTTACAATGCAAACTCTTAGACATGGAGTGTCGAGTACCATCGAACATGCACTCCAATTTTTTTCCTTTTACAAAAACCCATGAAACCATTCTCACTTTTATTAAACTTTAATCTTGACCAAGACATAGCTTTACCATTACAATCTATCCCTTGGATGATAGTGAAGGAATTTTTTTTTACACTTTTACTTGGAAGACCCAACAATTAGCCATAAGAACACATTTTCCAATATCCATAAAAAATTCCCACAAAAATATCTCCAACTACACAAAGTAATGACCAAACAATTGTTAGATTGTGCTAGTTAAATCACTTAATAGTGGGTCCATTCTTTCTTCAAATAAACATTAAGAACAAGCAAACTTCCAAGTAAATAAAAAAAATATATACCTTAACACTTGGCTTCTCACGCACCAAGCTTTGCCACACAACACACAGGGTGTATACATTGAAAACTTCAAAGAATTCAATCTATGCCTTTAGACACGTGGTGTTGTTAGGAAAAGTGTTCCTATAGTAGGGGAGAGACTACAAATGTACTGGGGTAAAAGATAGACATAGAATGTTATGCAAGTACAATTATTAAACAAAGAGATTAGGGTTTAGGAGAATTTGTACCTTATTCATAAGGTTGATCCAAGCTTCTCTTCTTTTTCTCCAATGCAATAACTTGCAAAACAACTACAAACCTTCCTCAAACCAATTTGACTACAAATAAAAGATTGATATTTATAAGAGAATAAAACATCAAATTCTAATCAGATCTGAAACATACATGAACAAATCTATTTGGAAAGGAAGGATGTTTGATACCCATGGGTTGTCTGTATAGACACCCACGGTTAACCCGCATGTTGGCTAATATCAAAATCACGGTTATGCTTCAAAAGAGTTACAAAAGGTATGTTTATTGACGAAATAATTGAAAAGTTCAAATCCAAATCATCTAAGGTCAAGTAAGCTCTTCCATCCATAGTGTCATTTTGTGTGGCCGACAGGGAAATGTGGTCACGGACGGAGAAGTGCTAATTTGACCGATAACATATTCCCCCTAATGTATGAGGTCAAAGGGAAATGATGGCCAAAATACATTATAAATAATAAAGGGTTGAGTCATGGAGTCGGAGAAACCAAGAATCATAGGCTCAAATGAAATACCTGAATGAAAGGAAAATGTCGGACAATCTCATCCTTGGGATAAATTTCCATGTTCAAATACTGGAACATGACCTCTAGGAGGATACAATTATGATCCAATACATATGCATATATCATGGCCACTAGAATGCAAGCGTGAAGCCATGAGAAACATATGTGGGAACATAGCCACAAAAATACAAAGGTGGATCTATGTAAAAACCAGAGATCATAGCCATAGAGAAAAAACTGGATCTATGTCTCATCAAGAGACAAAAAGAGTGTGGCTCAGTCTTGTGCAACTTGGCCTATAATAGAATATGACAAATGTTGTCATCAGCCCAAGGTATTCAATCCAAAACATCTCAAGGTGCGAATCCTAACCATGCGAATAAATGAGTTAATGTTGAACATGGAGGACACCATTTGATTACCAGTCATTGATGTGAACCGTTAACAAACATGAGGGAATCCCATCGATAATGAAAATGGGCCCCAAGTTACCTAGTAAATTCTAATAGGTGTGAATAGATGTTCTTGAATTCAAACACATAAATAATCCATTGAGTAAGGGACATTAATGTATTTCCATAAATCAATGATGAGGGAAATTTCCACCGATGTCTGGAATCCCCAAGGTACTACTGAAGGCTCTAAACTTCGTTCCCAGAGCAAGATTATTTGAAGTCGATGGGAAGAAGTTTGTTGGAAGGGAGGCCTTAAGGCATCCTCCATCATCCAATATGAGAGACAATCAAAGGTTGATCTGATCTGGAGTAGAACTTAATACATGATGAAACATATTGACACCAAGGAATGGCCGACACATGAGGACAAGGAAACTACACAATGCCCAACACAGGTTGCATCCTTGAATAGTGAGCACGACACAAGAGTGACTTAGGCAGCTTTGAACACAAAGGGACCATGATATAAATATGCAATGTAGCATATTCCTCATATGATTGGAATAGTAACCAATCGGAGGAGTAAAAACTCTAGGATCAAGTTTATCCCATAGGGGATTCACTAGAAGGCAATATAATATCAGGTTCATTCATATTGCGGTATTAAATATTCATGAAAAGATAAAAAATTATATTGCTTATATATTAAGGGGAAAAGGGTTTTTTTATTTTAATGTAACAATACAAAAATACTTTGGGGTCTTTTTTATATGGGCAGGCTAACAAATATCCGCCAAATGGAGATGGCAGGATCACAACCAGATGAGAAATCGGGTTGAGGCAAGGCTCTGGCTTACCGGTACGCAGGGGAATCGCATCTTGAGGCATGCTTGAGGCCAGGGTTTTCGTGGTGAAGTGGGTTTCCGGTCGATCATAGTTGAGAGACAACGGTCATTGACAATCAATTGTTACAAATAGCCTTGGGGGGCTCTAAGCCTCCAGGGCCTGTTATAGGCCCTCTATAGGCCTTGGGGGCTTGAATACCCAACCACCCATGCCTATTACAGGACTTGGGAGGTTTAGTCAGCCTCCTAGAGCTTGTTACAGGCCCTATGGGCTTGGATACCTATCCCACAATAGGCTTAGTCAGCAATTGGGGAACTGCAACATGCAATCTAAATGTTGTACTATGTGGATTGGCTCTAGTGACATACAAGAAGTGATCTCCTATCCCTTCATCATACCATTAGATGCTGCAAATCATAATGATATGTGGTTGATTAATTGCATTGTGGGTGAAGTAATGTGCATCCACAATATACATCGAAAGAAGCAAGGTGCATTGTAGAATGCATGTGGGGTCATAGGAGGGTTATCATACCAATATACTAGGTAGAAATATAAAGAGGTATAAATAATGCTAATGAAAAAATGGATACATACAATATCTAGTGAAAATAGGGGCTTTTTAAAATTGGGAAGGCATATTGGGAAGGGGTAAAAAAATGATTTTGGAAGGTATTTTCCAATATTTAGTGAAATTAGGGGTATTGTTTCATATGCCACGAACGAACGTGCTATGATAGCAGTTTATTGAGTGAAGCCCTTGTGGTTTATCCTAAGGCCAAAAACTAGAATCAAACTTGTTTGATATACTCAAAAAGGTGCTTTGTTCAAGGACATAACTTACTTGCTGCCATTATATTGAAAGATATTTGACACTCTTCCCTTCCCTTTTCTCTTTTTAAGTACTTTTTTCATTTTTTAACAAGCTTGAAAAAGAACTAAAGCATGCTTGATAAGGGTCTAGCCATGTGTAATTTTATGAGTCCATGGAAGGGAAACTCAATAATTTCTTCTTAGTTTTACGAGTTTGAAGATAAGATAGAATATTGCTAGATAATGTACTGATCCGTGGATTTTAATATCGAGCCCGGATCTGTTCTTGCTCACCGGTGTTTTCATATTTAAGGAGTCTGAAAAACTTAAACAAAAAATCCATATACCTACTTGTGGATTTCACATCGAGCCCGAGTTGGTAGATGCTCACCGATGTTTTCATATTTTGAGAGTCTGGAAATCCTAAGGAATACTCTAAAGGGTCCTTTTTTGTAAAGTTAGTCTCCTCAGCCGAGAAAGGGTAAAACAATGTGAGAGAGAACTCTTCCAACCAAGTATGACTAGAGTGTTCCTTTTTCGTAAATAATCTACAAAGGTCCAGAAAAGGGGTAAACTTATACCTAAGTGGATGTCCCTTAAATTCCTTTAGTGGGTTTGAAGTGAACAAGTATACTCGACGATCTTGTCAATTTTAAGGAGTCTAACAAGAGCTTAGAGAAAACTCCATAAAAATATTTTCCATAAATGTTTGATGAGCCTGAAAAAGTGAACTCGTGACCTCCTTAATGTTTTTAACGAGATCAAAGGAGAGATGGAATAATGCTCATAGCCTCCTTACTGTTTTTAAAGAGATCTAAGAAAAGGTGTAAGAATGCTCGTATCCTCCTTACTGTTTTTAACGAGCTCGAAGGAAAGGTGGAATAATGCTTGTAGCCTCCTTACTGTTTTTAACGAGCTCGAAGGAAGGGGGAAAGAATCCTCGTAATGGGAGGAGACAAGTGTCAGGGACATGTGAGACTAGTTCCAAGCGCATTGAACAAAGCTATGCATAATGCAAAGATTATGAGCAAGATAAGGACACTCAGGGTGTGTCTCCTCTAGCTAAAGGATGTGGAATCACACAAGAAAAGTGATACATAGCTTAACAGAAATGAGATAAGAGATGGAGGCTTATATAATGAGCTTAAAGCATGGAAGTCGACATCATGATCATTAGTGCAAGCATGATCAAAATAAATGCATATGCAACTTAAACACAAAGATTGGAGCCTTATAAGGTGTTATCACCCAATATTTTCCTGGGTTGTGGCAGGAAAGACCATGGGGTAACTGTTGCAAACCAATATTTAGTGGGTGGAAACTAGCCTTTCCAACCACACAGAGGGATCTCCCTTTGGGGATTCTAGCAACAGGATGCAACTTGAATGGGCTGGGATATCGGTCAAAGTGGTGGCTAGACCTTCAAAAAATGAATTAAAATGGGTTTTTGGTTGGTTGGAGTTAAGAACAAGAGGACAGTTGGGCATGGAGTCAACTTCGGTGGGTTACTGTCATCAATGGCAGATTTGGAACGCGATAGCAGAGGCAGGAGGCAAGGTAGATATAATTATTTCACGTCAAAGTAATCAGCAGGTGAAGGTATAAGAAGGATACAAGTTCGACCACAAGGCTAAAGCATTTAAGAATGAATTCTAACCTGCAACTTCAAGAGGAAAATGGTGGAATAACTAGTCATATGCATCTGGATCATGTGCGCATGAATTCTAGACCATGTAATCTTGATCTTTAGGTACTGTAGAAGTAAACAATTAATGGAAATACAAAGAAAGAACACATACACAGGAAATAATAGACATCATAACACACATCACAGGAATCTCAAGCTCCAAAATCGGGTCTACTCGTTGAATTAAGAGGCCAAGTTTAATACAAGCGCAGAGCAGTAATCTCTTTGAAACAAAAAGGTCCAAACTTTTGGTATACTTCGGACCTTGCCTTTATAGGCTTACAAAACATCAAAATATCTTAATTGATTCAAAACAAACTCGGACTAGTAATGATGAGGCTAGTCGAGCTAGGCCACGCAGATCAACAATGACCGATTCTGTCATGCTCGAAGGAGAAGAATCACTTGTGTTGGTAGTGCATCATTGGGTGATGGAAGCCACTTGTTCATATTGCGGATCAGGCCGTTTTAGATTGATTAGGACAGGTAACTGAAACATGCCCCTTTCATTGTTCTCAAATGCACCATTTCTCTTTGAAAATATCCATTCCCCATGGCTGTAATTTGCTCTGCAAAATTTTTCTCGATCTGCAATTGCCCTTCCGCAACAGTCTTTCAACAACTTCCCTTCCGCAATGACCTATTCCGCAATCCAAAATCCACCACGTGGAATGCGGGATTTAGAACTTCGGCTTCACTTTCTAGAAAATTACCTTTCCGCAATCCGCAATCCACAATGCAGAATGCGAAAACTTACTTTTTCGCCCTTTTGGAGAATTTCCTTTATGCAATCTGCAATCCATAATGCAGAATGCAGGATGTGGAAACTATATATTTTGCCCCTTCGAAGATTGCTTTTCCACAATCCGCATTGCGGATTGTGAGAATGGGAAAACGGACTTGCAGAACACCATTTTAATCGTTGATCTGATTCGCTCCTCGATCTTAGCCATCCGATCTTCTTTGGTTGTGGAAGAAGCTCCTATTGCTAGTTTTTCTCATTTTCTCATTGCGGCTCGGTCATTTGGCTTGGATTTTCTTGACACTTAGCCATTTTTGGGTTTCTTGATCCTTTACTTGATGTAACCGACCAATGGATGACCTTGGGGATTTGGGTAGGGGCTTTCCTTCACCTTCCACTAGTACAAAATGAGGAATTAATGACTAAAAAATGACTAAAATTTGACTATAAACGACTATTATTGAGTCAGTGACTAATAGTAGCCGATTTCCACTATCTTATAGCTAGTTGTATTTCACTAGTCATTAATTGGTTGACTTATTAGTAATTGATTTAGTCATTGATAGATACTAATTTAGTTATTGATTTAGTCATTGATAGTCATTGATTTAGTCATTGATTGCCACAATTAATGACCAAATATACGACTAAATAAACTACTAGATGATAACATATTAATGACTAAGCTAAATACAACTAAACGTTAGTTGTGCTATAAGATACTGGAAATTAGCTACTAATAGTTGTATATATGCAAATTTAGTCATTTTCTTAGTCACTAATTTATGATAGGGTACGGAGGAATCGAACCACCAATCTCCTGCCTATAATTAGGCAAGTGCTCTACCATTAAGCTAGCACCCTTTAAGAAGTTATTGCTTGACAATGATGATGATATTCAAACAAATTTTGCTTATTCAAGCATACAAAATAATGATTACCAAGTTACTATAGATCCATAATAGTCATTGATAGTCATTGATTGCCACAATTAATGACCAAATATACGACTAAATAAACTACTAGATGATAACATATTAATGACTAAGCTAAATACAACTAAACGTTAGTCGCGCTATAAGATATTGGAAATTAGCTACTAATAGTCATATATATGCGAATTTAGTAGTTTTCTTAGTCACTAATTTATGATAGTGTACAGAGGAATTGAACCACCAATCTCCTGCCTATAATTAGGCAGGTGCTCTACCATTAAGCTAGCACCCTTTAAGAAGTTATTGCTTGAAAATGATGATATTCAAACAAATTTTGCATCATTCAAGCATACAAAATAATGATTACCAAGTTACTATAGATCCATAATGGCTTGTCAAAGTTGCAGATGGCGTGCAACTATTATCGTGGTGCCCAAAATAAACTGACAAATCTTGGACAAATAAATCTATGACATAAATTCCCTTGAAATTTTTTAATTCCATTGAATTTTTTTAATGGAAGCAAGAGAAAGCGTGGCATTGATATAAAACAGAAGAAAAGGGACATTTAAAGTGTAAATAGCAATAATAACCAATCCACATTCATCAACAGTAATGGTCAAATTCCAACTAGCTAAACAGTATTACAAGAACAAATGAACAAATATTTCCTTGGAAACAAAAGTAGACAAGTAGAATTAGCTACTGGATTAACCCTACAAAATCGCACGTAGGGATTTCCATGCACATTTCACCGCATCTCCTGATGTCCTGTTGATGTGTCAACAACAGTACTTGAAATAAGAAGTAGGTAGCATGGAATTCTTTTTAAGGTATGTACTACTCTTATTAAAACCTGGGCCCTCTTGATTACTGTATTTCTTTCAATCAAGATCGATATCCTAATCAACAAAGATAATTAGTATTCTGAATTTAGTTATCCATTTTACAATAATGTCTCCACTATCATGGCCTTGGATTCAAGTTTTGACTGATCCATCAAAGAACCTTAAAAAAATAAGGCGTGCTGCATTTAAACATATAATCCTTCTAAATTAAGATTTACATATAATACTCTAAATTAAGGTTTAAATTCTACGTCTTCAAGGATGACAACGATTAAAACATGTAAATAGAAAACTATACAAGTATTAAAATAGTGAGATTTGAACATCTCTTGAATTTTCAAATAGCATTCAAATTTAAAAAGAGACAGAAAAACATGGGGACAAAATGAATGTCAAACATATTCAAGAAAAATGATTTAAGTACTAAAAGAATTCTAAGATATAGCAATGCAACTGTGACAATGGTGAAAATTCAAAGAAGAATGATCTTACAAACTATGCATGAGTACAATAAACCATGGCTATACAAATTATCAGGAACAAAAGGAAGTTGTTGCCCTTCACAGACAAAAAATAATACAAGATCCAACTTGCAATAAATTTGTTTTAATTGTCTATCAATTGTTGATCTCTCGATAGTAAGAGACGTTTGCATGTCTGAGATACAAAATACATACAATTATCTTCAACTTCACTTCTTTAAAACCAGTTGCAGTAAAACTTATTCTACGAATTGTCTTATGAGCACCAACCAATTTTATGAACAACAGGCTTCCCTTTCATTTGTACAGTAGCGGGTCTTTTGCTATTCATGGTAGGCTGACTTGCCATCTTGCAATACAAAATAAATGGAGTTAATTCAATAGTATTTCATATAAAATAGAAAACATAATCTCCTTAAAAGCAAGATGTCACATTGAGGACTCTATCTAGGACGCTCCATTCTGGAGTATAGGGGAATTCGTTTTGTCGAAAACCCTCTTTCAAGGCTATGCTGCATCATAGGAAAGAATTCCATGTAAAAAGAGAAACATATCAGTCTCTCCGTGGTTCAACAATTTCATGAAAACAAGGCTTTGCTCGATAAATATGCTTAAGATGGTGGAAAGATTTTAAAGCCAGGTGCCTCAACAAAATTGTTACGAAGATGGGTTAGTGATGCAAGTGCATGCAACCTAGAAATTACAAATGTCCAGGCCCAGGAAAAAGATTAACTGAAAATGGAATTATCATTGGCACTGTTGACTCTAATAAATTGTTTAGAAACAACAAATAAAGTGTGGGATATAGTTGTTTTATGTCATGGATCAAATGCAATCAATGAGAGGTTAATCAAATTTGATATTTAAATTTTTTATGTTAAAATATCTGAGTTACTCGAACAGGGACAAGTAAAGAGGCAAACAATAATAGAATATGGTTGAAGGTTCAATCCATATGAAACAAAAATTTCAAATAAATAAATGATGGGCATGCGTATTTATAATTTTATATGCTTGCAACATGCAAACTTATGGATACAATTCACTTGGGCATGAATATCTTGAGCATATTGATAGATATGATCAAGATGCTTGCAAGATTTTATAGCCTGGAAGCCTAGAGCCTGACCAAAATTGTTATGAAGAAGGGTTAGTGATGTGAATGCATGCAACCCAGAAATTAAAATGTCCAGGTTCAGGAACTGAAAATGGCATAATCATTGGCACTGTTGCTCTATGGAGACAAGGCATACAAGAAATTGTTTAGGAATAACAAGTAGAGTGTGGGATGTAGTTCTTTAATGCCCCTTATCAAATGCAATCAATGAGGTTTATCAAATTTGATGTTAAAATATCTGAGTCACTAGAACATAGACAAGTCATACGTTAATGCCCACACAAGTAAACAAGCAAACAATAATAGAATATAGATGAAGGTTCGATACATATGCAACAAAAATTTCAAATAAATACATGATAGGCATGAGTATTTATATGCTTGCCAAATACAAACTTCTATATACAATTCACTTGGCCATAAAAATTTGCGAGTTCATCTACAGTGTTGATTTCAAAGCAATGAATGGAGAAGGTATATAGTTACAACACTCTATCACAACCTGAAAAAACTAGTATGTTCCCAATGTTATATTAGCTATGCCCAATAAAATAGACAATAGGAATGGCTCTCAAACCAACAAGATTACCAATAGTCGCGACATGTAATTTGAATTATGTATAACCACTTAACACTTGAGAAACTGCCAAAATAACTTTATCATAAAACAACAGGATCATAGAAAAAGGAGAATCTCAATTAGATTCATTAGGATTTGCCGGCACAGGTTTACACCATTACACACAATAAAAATTAGGGAGTCAAACAAATATCTAACATCACAATTGTATAATATAGGCACTTGTTAAAGGTTGGAAAACATCATAACAAAAAATTGCACCTGTTCTTTATCTCAGCATCCATGGTCATGAAAGCCTGCTCCACATTTGTTGCATTCTTCACATTTGTCTCCAAAAATGGAATGCCAATCTCATCAGCAAATTCCTTGAAGAACAAAATACACAAAGCATGTCAAGAAAATTGTAGACTTAAAAGTGAAAAAATAACTAACCCTTGAGATTAATAAAAAAAAGAATCTACAAGCCAAGTCAACAAACTTAAGACCACAAATTGCCATAGTGTTGCAATTAACAAAAACAGAGCACCAATAACTTCAAGGCACACTCATATTTAAATCCTCATCAAGTCAAAGATGATGATGCATACAGTGAAACACATAGCAGTGCACATGATGCCAAAGCTACTCAGCATTTAACATTACCTTGGTTGTATCATAATCAACAACTCTATTAGCAGTCAAATCAAATTTGTTTCCAACAAGCAACTTGTTGACATTCTCACTCGCATAGCGATAAATCTCATCCAACCATTATTTCACATTATTGAAACTCTCTTGATCAGTAACATCATAAACAACCTGCCAACAAAAGAAAAATATCATTATAAAACCATAAAATTTAAATAAATAATGGAGTATACCAAGGATACCAACAACACATTGATAAGATCCCCACAACTAAACAAACTCCAGGCTACCACTATTAAATCCAAGGATTTATTCATCAACATGAATAGAAAAATTACCAATGTGGCACCAAAGTAAACATCCACTTAAGCAAAATAGGCACTTACAATGATAGCATGGGCACCATGATAATAGCTGCAAATTTGATTAGTGGGAGAGGTCACATTATTTCTAGTGGAGGATACAACCCCAAGAGGGCCGTGGGATTCATTTCTTCCCTTCTGCTGGTTAGATCTTTGAAACTGAGGTCAAAAGGGGAATCTCACTATACTGCTGGGCATATTCACTTTCTAAATCAACTGATATACATTGCTATCCAACAAATTGAGTTTCCAAGGACAAATTATTCATCATTGGGATTGATTGTTGTGTCTAGGAGTTGTCTACATCATGTTTTTTCTACATTTTTGTGTGCCAAAGGGAGATGGTCAATTCCACACTAGAAAGTTGTCATCCATAGGGAAAAACCTCATCAATTTATTCCTTATTCGTGTGGCTGAGAAGGAGAATCTATTATGTACCAACATGCTAATAACCTACAGGCAATTTCCAGGTTTGATTCATTTTAGAAATCCAATGTAATTGGAGATGTTACAATTATTGCTAAAGCAACTGAGAATTTTAATCATCTACATCACACATTAGTATGTTGTCCATGTTTATCTATTATGAATCCTATTTGAACTTTATTCATGACCTGTTGAATGTTATCTTTGTGTATCAATATTACCAGTCATATTGTGGGAATTAGTCTTGAAATATAAAACTCATAAATTTAAACACATTCCATCAAATAAATTAGTTAAGGCAATTATGAGCAGTATACACCAAAGTGTTTGACGAAAGACCAGAACCAAATCTCACAGGTAGTTGACAAAAATTTAGCTAGTCTGCTTTCACAATATCTATCACTTTATTTTTGTGTTTGGTTGTGGCATTACCTTGATTAGAGGTGAGTACATTTCTCCCTACCAAGCGAATATTAATCCTAATCAATTTTATGCTTTAGTTGGTTGACATCTATTCGTTAGCCATGCCATTTGTCATTGATAAGGGCTCAATCATCAATATGTCATCTACAACTAGTACTAATCGTGGGAACCTTCCAGGAGCTAGGATATATGCTATCTCCAAAGTTGTGGTCAACTAGAGCACTAAAATTTGTGTACAAAGGTGAATTCACGGCCTTTCATAGGTTTTAACTTCTTTTTCCCATGTCATGTAAAGAGAGTTGTATTTAAAACCCGGGAAAATCATTAGAGATTGAAGTAATTGAAGGATCAAGTCCAATCACTAATAGCAGCGTTGAAATTTAACAACCTTTAATGTGTGTCAAATGAAATGGAATACAACAGTGTGCATGCAGATGTTGAAGGATTTGATGGCAAAGAGATTGTTATGGATTTTGAAGAAGTAATGTTGTTCCTATAGCATATTCTAGGCCCGTTTTAGAACGATCTTCTGCTATGCAGCATGTGCTAGTATACCAAGTCATGCTGCAATTTATTTGATGAATAATCAGCCTTGCGGTGACAATGCGAACAACATTTTGTTTCACTTTGAGTAGAATTTTTGTAGATAGTTGTTCCTTAGGTCGTGCCCTGTTTCAGTCTTAAGTTTTGCAACATGTAAAGAGAGGGCCCATCCCATAGGTGTTATTATTGAGCCTTCTTTTCTCAGTTTACAACATTTTTTATGGGCCACAGCCTTAGTTGGGGCATCCTTATTAGTTGAATTTTGTAATGGATCCTTTACTAAGATTTACAAACAACATTGTTGTGAAATCGAAGAGGATTTTCAAATAATCTTGAATTCTATTGACCGTTAGTATACATACAAACATCTTGGCATGTTGAATTTCCATTTTATTGTTCATATAATGGCACCGAGATCAAAACATGCTATCACTGGATTGTTGGCCAAGATAGATGGCCCACATGGTGTACACTTCTCTTGGTTTAACTCCATTAACAACACTATTAGTTTTTCCTTGGACCTTTGGCAAAAGAAAACAAACAAAGGATGGATTTCTTCATGTTGAAGTCATATTAAAATAGCTGGAGAAGGGTTCTATAAGGCGTAGTATTGGAATGATTTCTAGTATAACTTGAAGGAGTCATAGTGTGACCACGGAATTATGGGACCAAGCCTCAAGATCTGGGAAAATGATGCCAACACGTTCACCTAGTTTCCGCTAGTAACACTTGATGGAATTCCGATCCCTTAACACTCTTCTTTGTTGTCAATAAGATTCTTACTTATGTATTTAACTGAACAACCACTACTCATAGAAAGTGTGCCAAAATAAATATTGAAAATTTATATCTAACCAACTAACTATTACTTAGCTGTGGTCACAGTTCACCTACTAATATCTCCCAATGGGCATGCAATAATACCATCCCAAAATGTCACCAAAGTAATTTACAACCATATAGTGTTTAGAACAATGCTGCAAATTTTCAACTTATCCCAAGAACTAAGATCTATTCAAAATATTTCAACCATGAATCCATGCTATTCAAAATCCAATGAGAAATCACTGGATATGCTATGAGCATCTCTTTAAAGAGGGAATGACAATACAACTATAAAAATTCCATGTTTGCGTAATACACAAATGTTATAGCTAAGGGAATTCATTATTCCATGAGTTGTTGCCTCATTTATTTTTCTCTACAACAATGGTCCAAAATCAGGGCACAAAGGTTATTCTTCAGTGATTTTATACTCATTCACTTAACCATTGGACACAATTTGCAATAGATTGGGTGCACTTATCAAGTGATGAATCGATTCACTCTGGCAATGGATCAATTTTACTACCAACGTTCCAAAAGAGTGACTACCAACATCTCAACGATATGGCCATTTATTTTTATACCTGATTGTTAGAAAATTACACTCAAATGTTTATGCAAAAAAGAGCAAGAAATTCACATTAATTGCTAGGAGGATATTGCTTTTTGTGTTTTTCTTAGAACATAGAATAAAATAGATCAAATCGTTGGTTCATCAAATCACTGTCATAACATTTTAAAATCAACTTCTATTAACCCACTTCATTAACTCGACGAAAAATTCCTTCAAATCAAGTGCTTTCTCATCTTCATGAGCCTATGCACTCTAACTTTCACATAGGATTGACATTAATCTCATGACAAGATTTGTCATAAATCTATCATTGTTTTCAAACTTCATTTGCACAATTATACACACAACATATGGCAGAAAAATTGCTTTTTTCATTCATAATAAAATTTTGTACATACACAAGATTAAAACCCCGATCTACCTTCTTGTGTGTGGTCAATCGACCAACCTGCTCCCATGAGGCCCATGAACTGGAGGACCAACTACCCCTGAAATATGCCCGCAGATTTAAATATATGCGTGAAAGAAAAGAAACTTCCCCCATCACAACAACCAAATCCCTAAATTTATGCAATTGATTACCAAAAACATAATCTTAACTCTGTAATATCCCGTTTTTTACCCCATTGCATTCAAATGTAAATTATGTAATATTGTTATAAAATCGTGGTAATGAGCTCAAGGCCAAGGCCCCACCATCGATTTAGTGATGCATATGGTTTACGTGATAGTCAGGCATGTTGGAATTGCAAATATTATGTAAATATGCATTTTAATAAAATACCCAGAACTAGCTATGCAATGCAACAAGAGATGGGGCATGATTTTACAAGGAATTGGGAGGGAAAACATTCAAGCCCTTGAGCCAATCAAGTCAAGCCAAGTGTCAATGAGAGAACCCATCAAACTCTCAACTACCCATTTTGACTTTTGTACCCAATCATTCATTCTCCCAAGAGTTGGTTGGGGTAGTTAATGCCTTGGGGAATGGGAAGTATGGCTGTCCAAATTCGAGTATGGGCAAGCCACCCTTCATGGAAAAACGTGTTTTGCTTCTTGGGCAAGAAAACAACCATGAATTGATTCCCAAGCCATAACCCATCAAGCAGTTTTGCTCTCCCACGAGTTTGGAGATACCTAGGCATTTTTCTCCATGAATTTCCTGTGTTTTCCATCATCTTTCAAGCTGGGAAGAGCATTTTTGCTTTGGTTACCAGTGGGGAAGAGAATGGATTGATTTGGGGGTTTCCTGGAGGACATTTTGGCCATTGGAATGCCCATAATCTGTGGGATAAATCGTTTTCCTCCATGTGGTCTAATTGCCCTTTCTCACAGTCCATTTTTGGTGTGCCCACGATTCGGGGAAGACCATGGCTATCGTGTTGGTAAATCCCATTGCTGAAAATGTGTATCCATGCCCAGTTCTCGAGTTTGCTGTGTGTAAGAGCATGTTGGGGTTGAGATGGGTATCCATTGCTTTGGCTGTGCATGAGCTGGAATGTCCCATTTCCTTGTAAAAATCATGCCCAGCTTGGGGGTGGCAGTTGTGTTGAGAAAATTGATTAACACAGCTGGCCTATGGTTGGGTGGAACGTTGCAGCGACATAGCTAGTTGTTTGGGACAATTGCACAATGAAGATAAGTAATCTCTATGTGTATTTACTTCTGCAATGTTTAATTAAATGATTATTTTGATATGCTGGATGAGCATGAATTATGTGTGGATGTTGTTTTGATTCCGCTATGCATACTTGTTTGTTTTGCATCTGCACACTCTTGTTTTTAATTGTTGTGATTTTAATGAGCAGGCTTCATTTGTGTAAAAGTCCCATATTTGCATCATATTCCCTTCTAGGAATTGGGTCCACGGGAGGGATTGTGACAAAGTGGTATCAAAGCTGCTGGTTGCAGCATTGGGCCTTCATGGGCAACTTATTACAGTTGCAGAAGTAAGTATGCCTCCTGTCTAGCACTAAACACCCCAAAAAAAAAATATTCAGAAAAGTTTTCTAACTGTTTTTGAAAATTTGAAAAAAAATGAAAATTTTTCAAAGTGTTGAAAATTTTGCTTAAGTATTTGTCGGCGATTTTAACCATAACTATTGCGCCAAGGTCGGCGAAAATTTGGTTAAATTTTGCGCCGAAGCAGTCGCAGAGAAAAGACTCTGTCGCCGATTTTAGTGTTAAATTCTGTGCATGCGCGACGAAAATAATGTTAATTTCTGCGACGCGCGCGATGAAATTAAGGTTAATTTCTACGACGCGCATAGAAAAATCAAGGTTAAAATATGCGACGGGCGGTGATTTTAGCCATAAAATCTGCGCCGACGGGCGACGATTTTAACCATAAAATTTGCGCGACGGAGGCTTGCAGGCGGCGAAGATAAGGCCAGGACCGCCGCAACGGGCGCAGAAGTTAGGGTTAAAACCAGCGCCGGTCGGCAGCGACACTAGCGAAGCGGTCGTAGAAGTTAGGGCCAAAATCTGCGATGTGGGCGGCAACTTCTGGGATAAAATATGCGACGCGACGATGATTTTAGGGTTGAATCCAATGCCAAGGGTGGGGATGTTAAGGTTAAGACCAGCGACGGTCGCAGAGGTTGAGCCGCGACCAGCATTGGTAGGAGCAAAAAAAAAAGGAGCAATCGGGCTCAGAATGGGATGATTCCTGTGAGGCTCGGAGGCCATTAACGAAGGCCATGAAAGAACCAGATAGGGTCCCGAACCCAGTATGATCCAATTTGACAGAAAATGGAGAATAGTGACTTTTGTAAGACGGTGTCCCGAGGCTTGACGGAAGGTTCGATTGAGATGAAATTGATATGGCATGGCCATGGAGCAGTCACAGTGTCAAGTTTGGAATCTTGGAGCCGAAATCCAAAGGATGTGGAGTCGGGGTGAACCAGAAGGCCAAAAAGCACTGTTCCGGGCCACTTTTTCGGGATTTTGAAAAGCTTGCAGACAGTAAAAGTGACCCTAGATGTGGGAATCAAAATTTTTACTAAACTAGACATTTCATCTTCTCATTAAGACAGAAAGTTTTCGTTAGACTAATATTTTTCAGAAATGCATAGATTGAGAGATAGCCATTTTTGGCCAAGTTTTGAGATTTTGGGGGAAAAGTGAAAAGTAGCCAAACCCTGAATTTTATAGAAGTTGACTGGTGCATCGGAACAAGGATCTGAAGGTTTCTAAGTGTTCCTTGTTATATGGACTACCTTCTCCTGGTAGATAAGTTTTCATGATTCTTCCTAGATTTGCTTCTACAAGCAGCTAAAGTTGGCCTCCCAGAATAAATTGCAGCTGTGTCAAAGTGCAGAAATTTGGGCAAAGTTTGCATTTTTGAAAGAATGTAAATTCCATGTTCTAGATCAGAATGGAGCACGAGGATAGGGGTTGGAAATCTTATCTAGAGGAGAACAGGGATGCATGACCATAATTTGAATGAGGTCCGCATATATCATAGATTTTTGGTGCAGGAAAGTGCCAACGACTGTTTTGACAAAAACAATTGTTGTCAATATGGGCAATTTCTAGAATTCCATGACTGGAAGGAAACCGGACCAGCTATGATATGGAAAAGGGATTCCATGATACGATGAGGGATTGGAAAGGGAGAATTCCTTAACCCCTGTTTTGCTAGATCGTATGTATAATTATGAAATTGTCATGCATATCAACTATGGCATAAGGATGTTGAAAATGCAAGAGATTACATAGATGAAATGAATATGCACCAGATAGCACATTAATAAACATTGCATAGTGCATGTGAAATGTTTGTGCATGAATAGGATATTGCATATTGGTAAACTAGTGAGGTTTTACATATGCAATGAGCCACTTGAGATAATTATGGTGGTTGCTAATAATTAGTTGTGTCCGCATTGGTTGTAGGACAAAATACAATCAAAGCATGGCTAAAGAAGTTGATAACGTTGTTGCACGAGACCAACAACCTTATGAAGAGAGGATGGTGCAACAAATCCGTGATCATGATGTTGGAAAAATGACTGAGTAGCCTTGGTAAGAGGTCAACTGATCAGGTAACATCAAGTGATGTTAATAACATCCATGTAGGTAAGGGTTAACTGTGCTTAATTGCATGAATGCTGAAAGAGGATTTGGTGATATCCCTTCAACTATGTTTAAACTATGTTGATTGATTTGCATGTGGTATTGAGTGACTGAATGTGAATGTCAACCTACGAAGTATGGTGAGGTGTGGGTAAGTGAAGGCAATGATCCTTACACCCTATAATTGCTTAGAAATCTCAATGCATTCATACAAAATTATATCATGCCATCTTTGTATGTCGGTTGTGAGTTTAACAAGAAACGCAAGTGAGGACTTATGGTCCCATTGTGGTAGTGCATGCTATGAGTGACAGTCATGGTTATGCCATAATATGCGTGAGTGCATAGTATGCATAGATTAATTCAAGGTTGTATTGGGGGGGGGTTATGCATTGAGTGAATGCACATTAAAAGATTATGAAAATGTTGTGAATGTGCATGCATATGTGTGGGTGCACATGTTGAGATGCATTGTGTGAATGCATGGGTGTGACATATATATGTTTCAATGCAGTTAGATAAAATATGAAATGGTGGACTATTGTTAATCCTGAGACCATTTCATGAGCTACTATGAATGCATGAGAATGATTGCATGAAGAAGGTAGACATGTTGATGGGCTACCAAAGTGCTTTGTTGGAAGGACAAAGTTGCATAAAAACGATATGGCTGTGAAGAAATGAGTATTTACAGTTTATTTAAATTGCATGAACAGTGTACCCATGTCTTGCAATTTTATTGTGATAATGATGCATATATAGAAATGTTTATATTTCATTGCATTTCAAATGTTAATAACTGAAGGTGTTTGCATTTATGAGAATAATCTCATGGTTGCAAATCTAATTTCTGTAGGAAAACAGATTTGTAGATTTTAGATTTGAGAATTTGCTTATGATTTCTAATCACTATTTGGCTTATATAAAATTGTGTCAGGAGGACATGTTGTAGGTGGATGTTCATGTATGGTAGCAAGGGTGAAACCATAATGGAAAAAGTGATACCACTTACAAGAGCCAAACGATATGAGGGTTGCCTCATGGTTAAACAAGTCAATTTATGTAGGAGACAGAATTGTAAATTCATGTTGAATTTATTATTAATGCTATTGATTGGTTATGGAACAATCATATTTGAAGTTTATTGTTAAATGTTGCTGACTGTTTGGCTATTTGATAAGTGTGCTAGGATGACACATTGCAGGAAGACCATGTATGATGGCCTGCAGAAGCCAAACTAAATGGGAAGGATCCCATGCTTTGGAAATGGGTTTCGGGTGAAATGCCATTGTAAATTTTGATAACACCTCAGTTGCATTACATGTGAGTGAGATGGTAAAACTATGCCAAGAAGGCATGTGTGGGTTATGGAACGTGAAAAGATTGGGGTGGAAAACCAAAGGACTGTTGACTCAGAGAAGGGAGCCCCCATTCTTCTCAAATGAATAAAGGATACATCTTATAAATGGATGATTATTCTGTGACCCTAACTAAGAATATACATGTCTGGTTATTAGATTTAAAATGCAGAGCATGCTTTATTATTATTCCAGACTGCTTGAGTATGATTAGGGCCTACATGACTCACATCAAAAAGGGATGCATGCCTTTCAGGTGCTGGGTTTTGTTGGGGTTATCAATATTGACTACACCCTAAGGGAATGGACACATTCCTGGTGTTTCAATACTTGATAGTGAATGTTATGAAATATGATTACAATTTTTGAGCAGCAATACTGATGAGCCTACTTATCCTTCCTGTGTTGTCAGCTTATACGAATGCAATTTGGTTTTGCACGTTAAGGGGCATTGTGAAGAGAAAGTACTCAAGAGGACTGTATGGGAAGTGGTAACCTTTCTACGCTCACACTAAAGGACACTAGAAGAGATGGATAGGCCCGAGGAGCTATGTAGCAGAAAAGGGGTATCATCCTTGTGTACTATGAGTGGGTATTGTGGGGGCCATGCTAGCTTACAGTCAAGTGAGTCACCTATGGAGTTCCTGGAGGGAACCACTGGTTGCATAAGAAAGGAGCCACGTAATCATATTATGTTGTTCTTATTGCCTGATAAACCCAGTCGGTGTATTGGCTTGGCAATGGTTGTTGTATGTTTGATAAACCTAGTCGGTGTACTAGCTTGGCATTGGTTGTGTGGATATTGTGGTGAATGGTTGTTGTATGCCTGATAAACCCATTCGGTGTACTGACTTGGCATTGGTTGTGTGAATATTGTGGTGAATGGTTGTTGGATGCCTGACAAACCTAGTCGGTGTACTGGCTTGGCATTGGCTATTTGCATGTTGTGGAGGTATTGGTGAAGGGTGTTATTTCCTGATAAACCCAATCGAAGAGCTGGCTTGGAGCTGGTCATTGTATGCTTGATAAACCCAGTCGGCATACTGGCTTAGCATACTGATTTTTGAAATGCTTGATGAACCTAGTCGGCGTACTGGATTAGCATACTGATTTTTTGGATGCCTGATAAACCCAGTTGGCGTACTGGCCTGACATTTCCTATTCGAATGGATGTGGAGTAGCCTGCATGCTATCCCAACATTCATTATTGTGTCCACGGGAAATCCAAGGCTTGTAAAGCAAAGAAGGATCCTGTGGAATAAAGTGAAGTCATCCCATTCAGATAAGTATTTGGTTATCTTACAGCTTCTTGTTTATGAATATACATGTGTATATGAATTGTTTATGATTTCTTAAACTCTTGTTTAGAAATAAACCCTATGAGAATAAACTGAACATGTGAATTGATTCAATGTTTGAGTGTAGGTATTGTTGGGAGAAAGGACTATGAAATCATCTGGAGGATGCATGTGGACATGTGACCATCCTAAAGAGCTTAGTATGAGCAATAATGAAAGATGGTGCTAGTGGATATGTGTGGGTCCTAGCAGCCAAAGGTTCTGTAAGCAATAATGCGGAAAGGTTCCCTGGTTGAAAATCCTTGGACAAACCTTAGACACTAAGTGTCATAGCCAAGAACGGGTAAGTCAAGCATTCACATTGAAGTGAAAGAGGCTAAAGAGCATGAAACCAGAGTTGCGGTGTGGCTCTAGATTGGAACAAGACTAAGAGTGAGAAAACTCTTACTCTTCTCTTTCCCTTTTGACTGATGCATTTCAGAAACAGAGGGTTGTTGAATGCATGTTGTGACTGAAAGTTGATTGTGTTAATTGCTTGAAATGAATTGTGAATGCTGAAATAGTAAATTTCCTGTGAAAGGATGAACATGAATGAGTTCATGTGTATGTTGGGAAAACATGAAAAGTATGGAAGTCTCATGAGTAAAGCATGGACATTCCATGTCAATTGGGAAAATAATTGACTAATTTTAATATTGTGTTATGCTTGTCCTAACAGGAATTGTCATGATGAATCTCATAGTTGAGGAATTGAAAGCCACCTGTTGCAGCTGTTACTAGCCAAGTGTTGCTAGTGAGCAAAGTGTGGGCCAGTTGTGCATATTGATCATGGCAGCGGACCAAAAGCTATTTGTTTGGGCTAAATATCTTCCTCGAATAGTTTCCAGGACAACAAGGAAGATGGAATCCATGAAATTCCAGACTTGTAGATTAGATGGAAGATAAATAAAAAGAAGGGATTGCTGTGGAGCGATGCCCACCTGCAGAACTGGAATATCAAGCCAGTAGGAGCAGCTTGTGGAAGCCAAAAGACTTGATCCTCAAAGTTCAAAGTAAAGAGATGAACGCAGGACAGACCTGCCACATTTTGTGAATTTTGAGACATGTGTAAAGTGGGTATATATTCCTAAGTGTTGGAACACCGGGGACAATGTTATTCCAAGGGGGAGGGGATTGTAATATCCCGATTTTGACCCCATTGCATTAAAATGTAAATTATGTAATATTGTTATAAAATCATGGTGAGGAGCTCAAGGCCAAGGCCCCGCCATCGATTTAGTGATGCATATGGTTTACGTGCTAGCCAGGCATGTTGGAATTGCAACTATTATGTAAATATGCATTGTAGTAAAATACCCACAATTAGCTATGCAATGCAACAATAGATGGGGCATGATTTTATAAGGAATTGGGAGGGAAAACATTCAAACCCTTGAGCCAATCAAGTCAAGCCAAGTGTCAATGAGAGAACCCATCAAACCCTCAACTACCCATTTTGACTTTTGTACCCAATCATTCATTTTCCCAAGAGTTGGTTGGGGTATTTAATGGCTTAAGGAATGGGAAGTATGGTTGTCCAAATTCGAGTATGGGTAAGCCACCCTTCATGGAAAAACATGTTTTGATTCTTGGGCAAGAAAACAGCCATGAATTGCTCCCCAAGCCACAACCCATCAAGCAGTTTTGCTCTCCCATGAGTTTGGAGCTACCCGGGCGTTTTTCTCCATGAATTTCCTATGTTTTCCATCATCTTTCAAGCTGGGAAGGGCGTTTTTGCTTAAGTTACCAGTGGGGAAGAGAATGGATTGATTTGGGGGTTTCCTAAAGGACATTTTGGCCATTGGAATGCCCATAATCTGTGGGATAAATCGTTTTCCTCCATGTGGTCGAATTTCCCTTTCTCACAGTCCATTTTTGGTGTGCCCACGATTCGGGGAAGACCATGGCCATCGTGTTGGTAAATCCCATTGCTGAAAATGTGTATCCATTCCCAGTTCTTGAGTTTCCCATGTGTAAGAGCATGTTGGGGTTGAGATGGGTATCCACTGCTTTGGCTATGTATGAGCTGGAATGTCCCCTTTCCTTGTAAGAATCATGCCCAGCTCGGGGGTGGCAGTTGTGTTGAGAGAATTGATTAACACAGCTGGCCTACGGTTGGGTGGAACGTTGCAGCGACATAGTTAGTTGTTTGGGACAATTGCACAATGAAGATAAGTAATCTCTATGTGTATTTACTTCTGCAATGTTTAATTAAATGATTATTTTGATATGCTGGATGAGCATGAATTATGTGTGGATGTTGTTTTGATTCCGCTATGCATACTTGTTTGTTTTGGATCTGCACACTCTTGTTTTTAATTGCTGTGAATTTAATGAGCGGGCTTCATTTGTGTAAAAGTCCCAGATTTGCATCATATTCCCTTCCAGGAATTTGGTCCATGGGAGGGATTGTGACAAACTCTATCCCTAAATTTTCTCTAAATCTCTAACCATATGCTAGAAAAAGCAATTACATAACAACTAGGATAATAATCCCATTTTCTAGAAGTTTCATAAACAAATTAGAATTTATATTAACGACACGAGGAACCATGCTCTCTAGCCAAGGTTTCACCTTCTAGAAACTTTAATCTCAACGTGGTTTTTGGATGAGAAGCAATGCTCCTTCATTAGAAAACATAAGCTAGAAGTAGATTAGACTATGCCTACAAATCCCAAGTAACATCACCTTTTCAATTTGAACCAAGGGTTCTTAAATACTGATGAAGGAATGCAATATTCGAGTGGATTAAATTGTAATGTTCAAGAGTCTAAAACAATAGTTCCATTTGAAAGTTGATGTTTAAGTTCTGATTTGCTAGTTCATCTGTGTTCTATCTCTAAAAACTTAGTATCATCAAATTATAATGAATCTCTTGAATCCCCTAACAGAATTTGGACTATAATAGCTTCAATCCACACTACAAGTGAAAAACAAATGCGATTGGTCTTGTGGGTTGTGGATCTGGGTAAATTTTCACTTCTCTTGCTTGTTTATTTATTTATTTTGAGCTATGAATCTCTGGGTTCAAATGATAACACAATGATCATTAGAACCCATGTTCTCACCATTGCATGAGAGGCCTTTATTGGATGATTAGACCCAAAATTCCAAATCATATGAAATCAATTTATCTCTGGATTAATGGTAGCATTGAAGAAGAATTGGTCACAAGGAAAAAACAATTTTATCACTTGCCAACAACACTGCAAACTAATACCCCTTATCATAGATTCCAAAGTGTAATGGTAGCTAGGATCACCATTGTTTTTCATTTTCCTATTGTAAATTATTGTACACTTCCATGAAAGATAGTGGTAAGTGATCTCACCTTGAACATGCAATGATCCAGATTATGTTGAACTTGTTCAAAGGATTCGTCCACTTGCCTCCTAGAAGGTGCATAATCCATGTTCTCCTGAGAATTTTTTTTCATCTCCTCGCTCACACCTTCTATGAACTTGGGCCCATGTATCCTATGCAGTACTAAAATCATAGCCTTCTATTGAACTTTCCAATTGGGATCCTAGCCCTTTTTCATTTTATTTGTAATTTTTTTGGATTTTGTTGTAGGCATCATTTCTTGTAACAAAGCTTGATTTTTTTTAGAGATAAATTGCACCGAGAGTAGCGAGGTGATCTACAGTCCAGTATGGGGAAATTTTGTAACATTAGGTAACACAACGTTACTAAAAATAAGGTGCTCTATAGCCCGTAACATTATGTATCATAAAGTTACCAAAAATAAGGTGCTCTACAGCCCAGTATGGGGGAGATTTTGTAACGTTATGTCATGTAACATTATGTAACATATAGTAGAAAATGCATAAAAACCCATAAATGAATAAGTCCCTATTGAAAATCCAAGATAATATTTTTCAAATAACTCATGAATTGTGAAGATTTGGATTAAGTACACAAGGATGGTAGTAATAGAGAGATGAATCTCAAATTCAAGTAGTAGTTACAGGAACCAATAGTTATTTCTAAATGTAGAGAGTAGAGAAGAAACAAAATCAAGAAATTGTCTAATTCCTCACTCTATTTACTCCATCTGCTACCTACTCCCTTTGTGCCCTCAATTCTACATCTGAAACCATGATATAAGAGATAAAAAAAATTCACTTACTCTGTTAGAATCCAAATAGCTACTTAGCAATATAGCTAATAAGAAAAAAAATCTTTTTTAAATATAGTGAAAATATTGTAATTTGTTTTCATAAAAACAACCTTAGTTGTCAAGCTACTTCAATCTTAGTGAATATAAGCAATGAGATACACTTTACAGACCTCACAATAAGATTCTATCTCATGGTATAAACCCTGAAGATAATTATGAAGAGAAACTGTATGAAGTAATTGACATTTTGCATGAATGGGTTTAGGAGTACATTGAATACCTTCCCCCTTTCATTGTGACAAATATCTCATCTGTTTGCAGTGAATGTTCCAACACATACAGAACATCTTTCCATGATGAGAAAACTAGAATTTTCGCTTTTGGATCAACAGATTTAATAAACTGAATACACCTTGGGACTGCTTCCATCTATAGGGATTATTCGAACATTAGAAAAAATGGATTTCAATACATTATGCGGATAACAGATAGATTGACATAAATCAAAGTTCACTTGATTAGCCAAGGCTCATTGCAATATATCCAGTAACAAGGAAAATGTCAATAAAACCCAGTATAAATAAATACATGAAAAATGTGCCTTATAAATTTTATATTATTAGTATCATCCAGCTAGAAGCATTTTGATCAATATTAGAGAGGAATTAGCTTGGCATCCAACATACCTTTGAACCAAATCAACCCTGTACAATAATGGATAGCTCAGATCGTTCACCATATTGAAATTTACTAATTGTTTCTCCATAATATTTCTTACCATGACCATCATCCACATAGGCAATGTTTCCAAAATCTGTACAGTGTCGTCATGTAGGACACATAATATGCTTATGTTGCGATATTGCAGGAAAAGGATATGGAATCTCAATTAGAAAACCAATACCTGCAATACCAAATAATGGATCAGGCTGACAGATATGAACTCATCAATATGGATGTAAAGATCTAGAGGAGCTAAGGGACCAAATAATCTACAATATGGTATGTAAATATATCTCTGATGCCAATATATTCATTGGATCTCTAATATTTGTTGAGGAACTAGATCAGAAGGTAAAGGCTGCAGTGGACACTGAGGGAAAGACTAGATGTTGTCTTGGTTTTCCCTTCAATGTTAGAGGTAATGAAACTAAATAAAATGGGCTCTTTTACTATGTCTCAGGTGGGCCAATCCAAAATCCATTTCTTTCAAATGTTTAAAAGAAATAAGAAGCCAACAATATTTCAGGAAATAATGCTTAAACTTGTTATAACCATACCCAAAGTCCTCCAGTATTTTCCAAGTGACAAAGCTTAGGATGCTAGAGCCTATATCATGAGTTTGCAATTTTGGTTGGGTGGATTGCTAGAGAATGTGGAGAACTTATTTAACATGAATGTTGGGTCCTATGTGCCTGCTCTTAAGAAAAAGGCACCCTATAGGTCCTATGGATTTTGTTGAGCCAATCATCTATTTGGACACATGAATAAGGCACCCTATAGGTCCTTACATGTATGACAATGTTAAAAAGTATTTGAATTGGTAAGAAACCATAAAAGATGAAAATGAGAAAATCAAAAACCCAAATGCATCAGTCATTGGTATTACCTTGCAAATAATCCACATTATGATGGTCATTATGTGGAAGTTTTTATGGAATTGGAAGGGAGAGGTGCAAAAGTTGTTCCCATATTTTTCAAGTGGATTAGAAATTTTCTGCATGTGGAGCATTTGATCCAATTACAAAAAATCTCTTGTAGTTGTTCTTATTTACTTGACTGGGCTTTCACTCATGGGTTGACCTACCAAATGAAATCATCCTCATGCTATAGACGATTTGTCCAAACTTGATGTTCCATACATTGTGGCCTTGTAACTATTGTTCTATATTACAAATGAATGGTTTATCAACACTTTGGGATTGCACCCAATTTAGGTTGCATTGCAAGTTTCTCTTCCTGAAATTGATGGTGGTTTGGAGCCTATTGTTTTCTCAAGCTATGATGCAAGGACTAGTAGGTTTTATTGTGTTTTCTAAACACCCGTTTGAACAACAGAAGATGGAAGACTCTCTAGGGGGCTCATAGGTAAGGTGAACTCAGATGAATGTGAATATACATCAGATGAATTATTATTTTTTGGAGGCAATAGACAACACTGAACCTAAATCACCAAGAATGACCTCGACCCAACAAACCAATCCTGTTGCTGGTAAGCAATCCAAGAAAATTATGTACCTGTTAAAGAATACCCTGGATACAACTTCATTGGGCTTATCATGGGTCCCCTTGGAAATACGCATAAAGAAATGGAGCAAGAAACTGGGGCTTCGATAAATTTAAGAGGGAGAGGAGCCCATAAGTTATCAAAGAAGCTAGAGCCATCAGACAATGAAGAATTGTATGTTTTCGTAGAAGCAGATAATAAGAATTCTCTAGAGAAGGGTTGCAGGATGGTTGAAAAATTTCTTGTTCCTGTAGAGGAATGCAACAATCTACACAAACTAGATCAAATAAGGGAATTGGAAAAAATTAAAGGCACACTTCGAATTCCTAAGAAGTGTCGATTATGTGGGCAGGAAGGTCATGGTAAAATGGATTGTCCGGTAATGCAGATGGCATGTTGTGATGAACATTGAACCATTAATAATCCAATGAAGGTATCATTGCAGGGTGCAAAGGTGGATGCTACTAACCTCCATGATTTATGCTTTGAACTTGGAACAGAAAGATCAATAGTATCTATGGAAAATAGTGGGTCTGGGATTCCAAGACAGTCCATTAAATGACTGGATCGTACAAACAATTATTTTTCGTGGTTAGCTCAAGCGAGAGGCTTGGAATACCCACAAAATGGAAATACTAGAATAAGACTTGAGATAACGAGGGAATCGATGGAAAAGAGGGGGCATGGGATTCCAATGCAATCCTCTCAATAACTGGATTTTACAAATGATTATAAGTCATGGTTAGCTGGAGTCTTGGAACACCCAGAAAATCAAAATGTTGGAATATTACCTGGAAAGATGTCTATTGAAAAGAGTGGGTCTCGACTTCCAGGACATTCCACTCAACCACTCAGTCTTATAGATAGTTATATCTCATGGTTAGATGGAGGCATGGAACACCTAGAAAATGTAAATGCTGGAATAGAACCTAAGATAAGGAAGGCATCTATTGAAAAGAGTGGGTCTAGGATTCCAAGGCAGTCCACTCAATCACTGTGTCTTACAGACAATACTGGAGCCTTGCAACATCCAGAAAGTGGGAAAGAGGGAATAGGACCCAAGATAAGGAAGGTATCTTTGGAAAAGAGAGGGTCTGGGCTTCCAAGACAGTCTAGTCAACCACTGGGTCTTAGAGATGGTTATATGTCATGGTTAGATGAAGGCTTGGAACACACATCTGATGGAAGTGCTGGAATAGGACCTAATATAAAGAAAGGGTGGTGTATTTGTGACCTCTTCCATACAATGTACTCGTCCATATGTATACATCCCGTACGCTTCACATGTTGGTGTGGAATCTAGTTTTGATAGTCCTTCCTTTTCCCATATGGGTTTGGGACCTCATTTAGAACATAGTCATGGTAAAGAAACCGATCACTCAAATGTTCACGTGGGATGTCTTCCTCCTACCATGGGAGCTAAACCCATATCTGTCAACTGATTAATCTATTCTCTTCTTTTGGTAGAATAGTTGAAGCCAAAGTCATCAGGGACCATGTGAATGGTTCAAGCAAAGGTTATGGTTAAGAGTGCTCTTCTAGAAGATATTTAACATGAGTTTAGCAGGGATTTTCCTATTTGGAAAGTGTGTTGTACTTGGAAATTTGTAGCAGCAACACTGTCCTATAGGGGCATTAATGAGACTAATTTGATAAAACTTATGATAGCACTTGCTTAATCAGCATCAAGATGTAGAAATAGCAGTTTAAAAAGGGAATTTCCATATTTGTAAATATGTAGTGAAAAAAGCACGTGGTCTTTGTTTAGGAGCACCCCATCCTTGCTTTACTTCCACGGAGACCCATTATGTAAAATTCCCTAGTTGGAAATTAACATTGGGCATTCATATATCACGTGGCCTGAAGACAAGGCCTCTAAATAGGCATGTTTAGCTCCATCTTTTTTCCTTTTTAGTAGGATGTTATGCATATTCAGGGAACATGAGTAAAGGTATACCAGAGTTAGAATTGTGAGGTGAAATGAGAGCTCTTATGACAACATGTTGTTATAGTTCTGTAGCAGGTTCCCAACACCACTTGGGACATTTCCTATAGTTTGATATAGCAGTCAATGAATAAGCATAGGAGGAAACTGCCCATAACCTTTTGGGTATATTATAGCAGGCATTTCCTTAGTTCAGAAGGCAATGATACCAAGTACATTTCACTGGAAATAGAGCCAGTGCTTAGACATACAACCTCTCCAATGAGGTAAAAAAAAACAGTTAAGTTAAAGACCAAGACAGGGAATGGAAGATTGATCATCAATAGGTATGGGCCTATTTTCATCATAAAATAAGTAAAACCTTCTAAATTATAATTCTTGTAATGAATTTAGCATCTCAGCTGAAGCTATAAGTGAAAGCTTTGAAGTGTTTTATCCTTCATCCATGTGAAAGAGAGTTGGAGGAGACACCATCATTATGAAGAGGTTATTATAACTTATTACAAGGGTCCACTCAGCCTACTTACCATCTTAGGAAGTATACTTGCTCAAAGGATGGATCATGGAGAGGGGATCGACCTCATTGTGTTGTTTATTAGAGCCCTTGTGTATAGCCATTAACCATGGCCTCTAGTAATAGTTCTTATGCTTTCCTTTTTGTAAAAAGCTCTATATATTTTAAATTATTTCTTTTATAGAATTTTACTAAGCAAATTTCTGAATGTGTGCATATTTTTCTCCCATTGGTGGCATAGTGTCCCAGCCCAGTCCCTTGGGATAGAATAGTCCAACGACAGACACCAAGGATGTGACTGCTACCAAATGGAAGCCACCTACACCAATGTACATTTATAACTGGATCAAGAAAAATATGATAAAAAGATGAAGCAATTGGTCTACTGTCCCTTCAATTTCACAGAGAATTTTTACTCTAAAACAAAATTCAATATATAGTACTTAATGTCCCTTATGATTCTAAGGTGATTTACAACATAATAGGAAAAGAAAATTAAGCATGCAATAGGAACACTGCTTCAAAGGAATCCATCAAAAGAGAATTGAATAGGTCAAAAGCTTCTTATAGAAATTTAACAATAAAAAGGGTAATCTTCTTAACTGGCAATACATTTCCAAATAGAACAATAAAAACAATTTCAAAATTCCAGGTGATTTACCCAATGATAGAAGCATATATCTAACATGTTATTATTAGTCATATGAGGATGCTTTAACCAAGGGAATACCAAATATTGTTGAATTAGAACAATAGGTTGGGAGGCAGAAGTTGCGATAACTTTGGACAAGGAAGAATCTATGAATGGCAATTACAAGTGATCATCAATATGACATATCGTAACATTTGGTGTTGTAAATGTTTTCAACACTACTTGTAAATTGAACTACAAAGAGCTAAGAGATGAAAATTATAATATTTTGGAAGGTAGATTGTTAAGTTTTCATATTTTGGATATTTTAGAACACTGATAAATTTGGTGCAATCTAGATGACTTGAAACAACTTCCCATCATGGTAAATATACAAATATTAGAAACAATATGGAAACAAACTTCTAAATTATAGAACTTTAAGGAGCGTTGTGACTCATTAGATGCCTATTTTTTGATAGGATTGATAGGATGTTGGAAGTCTACAATTGCCCCCTCAGTTGAACATAGCATAAAACCAATTACCCTGCTACAAAGAAGCAAAGCATATGTTAATTTTGAATCCCTTCATAACAATTATTTCACTTCTTCAATACAGATACCCACTGATATTTTTCCCTTTCTACTTCTAATTTCTGAACACCTTCTTGGTTCCAAACCATTTCACCTTGATGTATATTTCGTTGTTTTGTAGACCATGTATAGTACACATGCCATTTTTCTTAGGAAATTATGACATCCCAAAACAAACGAAAGTATTTTATGGAATTTTCTTGTTTTGTAGTAACAATATCTAGAAGGACAAAGGCAATATGATCTTACCTTGGATATGTGGGAACAATTGTCCACGCATAATTAACTGAGCCTTTGAAAGTTTGGAAGCAAGCTGAAACAATATCTTCAATGATGGTCATGTGCAACCAAATACTTTCTTCCTGTTTACGCACTACTCCTCCCAGTCACAAAGCTCTTGCCACCAATTCAAAAAAGGGATTTTTAAATAGTTCCTTTGTATGGCCTACTTCAAGCACCAACATAACTTGACATATTACATGTGCAATTACAACAACAGGAAAATTGAAAAAGCATGGAAACATTTAAGAAAACAAGATATACCTTTAGGTATATGACAATATAACTTCAGGTATATGACAAAAATCCTTAATGTATATGACATATATGAAAGCTGTTGTTGGCTTTCAGTACTAGGAAATTTGATGACAAGAAATCAACATACCTACGGGGTTTGAAGAATCTACAATATCAACATCATAGACACTTTCTGGAGATTTCCTTAAGAATGCAAGTCCTATAAAAGAACAAATTCCAAATCATGAGTAATATCCTTCATGTAAAACAATTACTGCCCATATTATTAACATAAAATTTTAAAACTATACTATAAAATTTACCATTCAATAATCTCATCTAACTAAAGAATTATAAACGAAAAACTCAAGAACCTGTAACCATGAACCCCCATTGAATTGTTGACATGAAAAAAAAATTATGTGAACATAAATATTCAAAACAAACTCGAGAGTGTAAAATTTAATTCAAAGAAATGGAATACCATCACCGACATTAACCTTCACATGAGGATCATCAAAGCCCACCACAATTTTAGGGAAATATTGCTTGGATACCTGAATGATCAGATGGGGTCATCACATTAGTTCTAAAAATACTTACAAGATGGGAAAATCACTACTGGAAAAAAAATCATATCATCTCAAATTATTCTCCATAGAAGGGAATATGGAAAAAATGGTGTCAACTTGTTCAATTGTTTACCCTCATGTCTAAATGCATTTAGCTCAAATAATACAGCTTAGAAGAAAAATACATATCTATGATGTCTACCGTAAATGGTTTCCTTCAATGTACAAGAACATTTTCATAATCTTTTCTACTTATTGTAGTAATTTTTTTAACAAGGTCATTAAGAAACCTTATAACCATCAAAGATCTCCATCTTAACCCCAAATCTATCATGCATTGAGAGTCAAAACCTATCAAATTCCTCACAATGCCAATCTCAATGTGTTAGTATCTACTTGGTGTGGTTAAATAGTATTTACACAGTTTGATTAACTAGTTATTTTTAACATTACACAATCAAGCACACACATGCACAAGAAAAGTAGCCGGGGTCCCCCCTATCTTGACAATACAAGGAGAGAGAGATTGCTTGAGCTTTCTAAAATGTTGACAAAAACAGAGTAATTAAAGGAAGCAATTACTAAATGTAGAACTTGTTTCCTCACATGGCATTTGAAGAATTCTATAGAGAAGTCTGGAATTGTTGCTAGGTTATAGGTAATTATTGACATAACAGGTGAATCATGGTATCCTAGAACCTCACATCCCATCTTCTACAACTTAGCACAAAAAAAGTTTCCATTTTATTGAATGTGTGCAAGCTTTTGTTACTCATCATTGATCATATAAACAAACTGTACATTCTTTCTTTTCAATGAATAGAACAAAAGACTATACGAAGATATATCACCAAGAAAAAGAGATGCTATATATAGAGAAATATATATGGTCATCTTAACTCGATTTGAACCATCTTCACTAAGAATCACTTTCAGAGCTAATATGACCTGATGTGCAGCAGGTGGAGAGAGATGTTGCATAGAGGTGACCAGGAATTTGTCAACCTACAAATGTTCCTAATGTACGTAAAAGAATGCATTTGGCAAAATATATAGAAAGCAACATTACATATAAATTCATATAATTATAAAGATCAGATGTGGTAACATGAACTGAAATATGTCCTTTATGGTATGGTATTATTTAAAATCCCTAATGTACCATGTCCTTTATGGTTAATGAACCGTCCTCAAACTATTCCATTCATCCATCATACATATTACATTTACATTAAGTAGCACTGGGAGAGGACCAAACTGTAAATCCCAAAATCAGAGACTACCACCATGACCACCAGTAACAATTACATTTTTGCTTTCAGAATCACTACAATACAATAGAAATAAATACTGAGTTAGTCATTTACAGCATGCCACCAACCTCTAAAAAACAAACTTACCTTAAATATCATGAATTCGATGCAAAAAGCACATAAAATTTAAAAACAAAAAATTGTGGTCTCAAATTTTGCAATGCCTATTAAAAAAAAGGCTAATTGTACAGATATTTGAGAGACAAAATAATAGACCTCCATGGTTAGATATTCACTTATAAGCCTTTTCAGGACATTATAGGGCATCTTGTATGTCCCATTCATACAAAGTCACCCTATACTGTCAAAACAAAACGTATAGTTCAAAACAGAACAATAGATATTAAACCGGTTACTTACAGATATAATACTTAATTTATTTCTGGAAAAGTTGTCAATCTTAAGAGATAACATGGCCAACTTTATGGTCAACATTCTAGTTGTAGCTGGCTATTTCCTTTTCACCCTATGCACTTTCTACTCATTGAAACTCATGAGATTCCATGCCTTAGTTCGATCAACATATACACAAAGATAGAAGAGGTCTAACTTTAACTCTTTGAGAGTATGACAACCATATTCTTTGAATCTATATCTATGTTTCAAGATGAAATCCATCAGCCTTTTCTGGCTGATAGTTGATTTTAAAAAATCAGAAGAAAAACTAATTGTTACAAGAAGACCTAATCTGAATGACACTTTCTGAACAACTAAAGAGTTATCATTACATCAGTGTAGCAATAGATGTGGTGTAACACTATACTATGCTAGGAGTTACATATACAAGATTAAATTCTACCACTTCTAAACACCATATATGTTCAAAACATGCAGAAATGTTTTTCTTAAACTAGGGGAATCAACAACTGGGGTTAGGCTCGTACTCACGTGACCCGGGGTGAATTCCAATCCACTACCACTATACCACTAGGCATATCAATGCTTCCCTACGTGCGGCACACAGGGGTCGGTCAAGGTTTGAACCCACGACATCACAAGGAGTGTTTTAAGAATGCACCCTATCGCCAACTGATCTACACCCCAGAGGAAAATTCCAATTCATATGTTAATGATTTTCCCATAACTGTTTTATCAATGATTTAAATGAGATTACACAATTCAATGTATATATAGGCATGCAAAGTACATATGTAACCAATTCATAGTCTCATTTCATTTGAAAAATATTCTTCCAATTAAAATTGGCTTCTAAGTTATATTCTACCAGCTTGAGAAGCACACAATACAAAGATTGAATAATGAAGTCACCAAATTGAGAAATTGAGACTATGCAGAGAATTCAATAGCTTGAATTTATGAGTACTGAATTCTATTAATATGAAGACCAATCAATGAACAAAGAGAGGTGAAAAATCACTTATGGATTCTAGGGATATTTTCACAATTACGAACAATTCAACGCATAGAAGCTACTTCTAGAAGAACAAAGTAATGCTAATGTAACATGCTCAAGAAGTCACTTCTAGAGGTCTATAAATGCTCCAATGAACCCAAGGATTGAGCAATTCATGTTATCAATGTAAGGACTATAATAAAGAACATGATTGTAACCATATTTTTTATACAACATTAAATTCCATGAATACAAGATTGTATGATTCCCACTCAAATCTAATATAAAATTTCCACTTGACTGGTTCTGTAATTTTGACTTCTTTGGTTAATGCCTTCTGTCAAACACTTCATGTGTCAACCACTGAGTTTGCTGGTATACCAAAGTTACCAGACTCGGAATCGATAATAAATCAGCAAGGCATAAGAGCGAAGAGTTTGAATCGGATTGGGAAAAAATAGAGAACAAATCAAAAAATACAAAAAATTAAATATATACATATACTTTGAATTTTAAAAAAACATTTATAGATTCTATATAGCTCTACTATCAATCGAACTTCTTGGCATTCCCCAACATGTGTCAGGTCCTGATTGTGAATTATTTGCAGATGAAGCTCCTTGTTTCCAATACGTATGCCCTTCTTCTAGCTCCATATTTTGACAAAACTGTTGCATCAAGCAAGTTTTAAAGTTTTGAGGAAATGGGAGATTGGCATATTTTTTGTGAAAATACAATGAGATACCAAAATTTTTGACAACGTAAATATCGATGCTAACAACATGAATATTCTGCCACTTCTCATCTAAGATCCCATTCAATGATAGGCATATTGATGATATTTGTCTCTCAATTGTACTAGTGAATGATTGATCGATTTCTAGATCTCCAACTTCATTCTTCCTTTCTAATTTGTATGCTCAACAACAGCTCACTCTCTCAGATGAGTATTGACTTAAAATATGGATGCACTCTATTGAATCCTTGATGTGCCCTTGTTCTCTAAGGGATTGATATCTTTATAACTTCCCAATCAATATTCAAACTCTGTTATATGACCGAAGCAACGCACAAGTCTCCAACATTAACGATATAATGCCAATTCCACTGTCGATTTAGCAAGGAATCAAAGTTCTGGAAATCATCCTTCATTAAGCTCTATAACTATAATGCTAGCTACAAAATTTCACACATGAATCCATAGATCTAGAGACCTCTTTACCTCTTGACCAATTCATTGGGTTCATTTTCTGATTGTCACCATTTTTTATCATCAAATATACTCTGAGTGGCATTGTTTTCACTATTTTGATATAATAAATCACTCTTTTCTCCATTCAGACCATTAAATAGACCAAGTATGCATATATTCACTTATCATATGGATTTTGGTAAAATCTCGCCATATTATGATTTATTAATGTTTAATTGACATTTTTGTGACTAGCTTGATATTTAGTTTTGGTTTTACAGGCTGTGGTCGTCAAATGAACCTCCATTCAAACGTGCCCATCGTTCAACCCTTCATTCAACCCATGGATTCGCTGGTTAGCATATTTTGGAGCATTAAAGGCAGAAACAAAGATATGGATGTTGTTTCCTACCTAGCACACTTGATCTAGAAGCTTCTACTTGTAAAGATTCGCCTCATTCAATATGGCCAACAACCTAGCATTAATTCCATCAAGGATGTGTTTTTGTTAAACAACAAATTTCGGGCTTGATTCCTGGGCAAATGAAGGCTAAATCGTAAATTCTGGAACATGGGTTTTGTCTGGAATAGGCCCAGTTAGGCCACTATGAGGAATTTCGCCAAAATTCCAAGTTGTTTGACAGAAATCCGTGGTGGCTTGAAGCCAACTTGCCCAGAAAATGGAAAAACGTGGCTGGCCGTTTCAGAGTCTATTCTTGTTTTAATGGATTGTTTTTCCAACTGTAAATACTTGCTATTTTTAAAGAGGTCAACCACTGAAAGGGTTGACCTGCTCTCTTTGTAAAACACTATATAAAGACCCCTAGGATTGAGAGAGGGAAGTAAAAAACATTTTGTAAAATTGTGCTTCAGATTTTAATAAAATCCATGTTCAGTTGTTCATGAGTTTTTTTCATTTTTTGTTAATGGTGGATGACTGAGTAGCGTAGGAGACAATCTCTGATTGTTTGGAAGGGCCCCTAAAAAACTAGAGATTTACTATATATATTTTGCATTTCTTTTCTGCAAATTTATAGTGTTCATTTCCAGTTTTTAATCTATTTCCTGTACATGACAGTTCTTTATTTCCTGTCGTACTGCTAGTTTAATTTGCTAGTTTGATTTGCAAGTCAATGACCAGTCATGCTTAAATCTTCTTAGTTTGCTTTCAGCTTTGTTATTTACAATTAGATAGGGTTCACTAGTTAATATTCCAGTAGTTCAAATTTAGTTCATAAGCTAGAATTAGTTCTGCTAATGTTTCCTGTAGATGTTATTTCTTTGTTTTTTTTTATAAACTGTATTTTGTTGCAAACATAATCTATTTTCTAGAATTAGAAATGGTCGACCAAGTGTAACATTGTGTGGTTTGTTTTCAATTTTCTTCAATAATCTATAGTTAGATGTTATTTTAGTTTCTTCCTTCTGTAGTTGTAGGTTAATTCCATTAGTTAATCAGCCTCTTCCTCTGTAGCTGTGGTTACTTCAATCTTCCATCATCAATCTTGCTTTAGCATATCATAGAAATAGTCTAGTTCTCTTAGATAATGATTAGCATAGATAGTTTCTTGTTGCTTTAAACTCTAACTAATCAATCTCCTGCTTCCTTTGCACTGCAGGATTATATGCATCGGCCAGCTGGTAATTAAAGTAATCCAAAATTATTCTTTTCCTTAGTTTAAATCGTTTTCTTGCATTCGGACTGACATTCGGATCGTCATTCAAACCTTTACACTTTCTGCATTGTTTTGTGTTTTTTCAGAATCTAGTTTCTTCTATTTTTAAATGTAATGCTTCTTACATCTAATTAACAGTTTTAGATGTAATTTAAAACTTGTTTCATGTTACATAGAGTTTTTAATTAAGTTTTGTCATTATTTCCTACTTCCATATTATCTTCCTTAATCTTCTTTTTAACCTTCTTCCAAAGTTAAGTTCTTCTTATCTGATTTGCTAATTAGTTATTGTTTCAGAATTTATCATTCTTGTTCCTAGATAGTTTATTTTTAAGTAAAAAGTTGATAATTTCATTTTCCAAGTTATTTCAATTTTGATAGTTTCCTTGTTAATCATCAGATTAGTTTTAAATTCATATAAATAATGAAGATGTTCATGAGATAAGATTTGGATCATAAATAAATATCTTTATCAAGTTTTCTACTTGCTTCCAAATCAAATCAAGTTCAATTAAATATCTTTATTAAGTTTTCTGCTTGCTTCTAGATTAACATTTATTTCCAGGTCATTTGTATATTGCTTAGATTTCCTTAAAAAAATTTCATGCTTCACCTTCGTAGGATAACATAAATACTTGCATGCCTTTGGTTTCAGAATAGTCGTTATATTGCATGATTGATTTCTTGTCAATAGTATTTTATTTTGAATTAATTCTAAGTAATGTAATTAGGTTTTCAAGTATCATTCGCTTGCAATTAATAATTCAGAACCCTTACTCACTTCTAGGTAGATTACCAGCTTCAGATTAGCTCAGATTAGTTCAAGCCTTCAATCCTGCACATATAGTATTTGCATCTCATAAGCTCCCTTCCTTGGTTGACAATTTAAGTGTTGACTTATATAGCATATAGTTTACCTAACATTTTGGTGCCGTTGCCAGGGAGGCACTAAAGGGATTGGAGTCTAGGTAGATAGGATGCTTTTACATTACACAACAAGGGGAGGGGAGAATGGTAAGATGAGAGGTAAGAACCTGCACATCCACTTTAGTGGGTTGGCCCAAATCCTTGTTGTTCCTTTCTGCACAAGTGTGATTTCCTTTTTGTACGTCTGAGTATTGAATTTTCTGCAATTTATTTTGTAAATTTTTCCTTCCTTCTTTTCAGGTATGTTCTTCTTTCAGCAAGTGTGGTGTGTTTTAGTTTGCAAATTTGCTTTATTAATATAAAGTCTTTTAAAAACACATGAAAAATTTGGGTGATGTAAGAACCCAAGGACTAATCCATGTGTGAAGTAGGATCTATGAACTGACAAAATGGATTTAGAGGTGACCATCAGTATGAGAAAACTCTCTCAAATCCTAGCAGCAACTGGGATCTCAATTTATTTTTCTCAAGGAGAACACATCTTTACGGAAATAAAAAATTTATCTACCTCTCCGGAAATAATAGAAGAACCATAGTTCCATGAGCTACAAACCAACCCTCCTTGTCAACCTGCCAAGGAAACTAGAAACTTGGAGACTACATTCAATGGAGAGAGACCTGAAATTGAAGAGTGCTACACATATATATCAATAGATCCTTTATGTACTCAAGCAATTGAACATTTAGAATAAGAGGACCTGCATGACTTGAGGAACGAAGGTAGGTACCACAACTACATTGAAATCTGGTTTCAAGAGGTAAACCATCACAATACCATTCCTTCATTTGACACCTTCTGATGCAAAGGCAAGTAAGTCGGTTGATTCTCCACATCTAGGTAATCACTACAATAATTTTTTCGTATGTGGATAAATGTATGTTTTTAATCTTGCTTCACACTTGGTTACATTGGAAAAATTCATATACTTGAATATAATTGGTTTTCTTTAAGTAGAATAGGATATTATGGACATATATTTCTATTTATTGGAATAAATGATAATCATTTCTGACAATTGGTTATATTTACACATGAATTTTGGTTAGCTCATATAGCTTCATCAATTAAAAAGGGAAGTATTTATTGTGATTTATTTTCATTTTTTTTTTAATTTCTAACCACTTCTCTTTTATGATTCTTTTCGATTAGTTTCATTTTTATGCTCATATGGTATTTGATTCAAATATGCAAATTCATGATTTATCATTAGAACAGTTGCACAAGACCTACTATAATCAACATGTTTTTAAAATTTTTTTTATCTCACACCTATGGACTACTAGTTTATCTTAGACTCATTATCAAAACTTGTCTCTTAAGCATTCTTTAAAAAGGTAAGCTCAGGGGTAAGTGATATTTCTACTTGTGGGGAACACTACTGATCTCTTATGAAGAAGATAGACTAAGAGGTCAAATGCAGCTTTAGGTTATTCTCTTTTGATATGATCAGTAATGCAGGATATTATAAATAAAGTTACTCATAAGGTTCGCTCTAAAAATTTTGAATTATGTGTTTAGCAATGCTTAATACACTCTTGTGCCAACTGGCTTCCATACACTAAAATTATTATACAAAGCAAACCCGCCGGGGTACTGCACAGTCTTGCTTGCAGCGGGTCCATGCTATGTAAAATCTTAAAACAAGGAAGCTTGGTAAATGCAAGTAAACTTGCCGGGGTACTGAATAGGCTCGCTCGTAGCGGGGCTATGCTTCCATGGTACAAGGATAAACCCGTCGGGGTACTGAACAGGCTTGTTGGTAGCGAGGCAATATCGGGTGAAAGAGATATGGTTAATACATTACTATGCACATGACTCATTTTACAAACCTGAGTACACAAATACATGTTTAAGCCAATTATTTATATTATCATTAGAGAATGGTTGTAAGTCGGACATAGACCATGTCATCTAATTTAAACAATACCTAGGATGTGTTTATCCTAGGAGTGAGACCCATAACCATAGAAATCTAACAAAATCCAGGGTGAACTTGATCTATATTCTTAGGATGACAAGAAATATTTCATACTAAGTCATGGATGACTGGTTTTCCTATGGCATTTTTTGCATCAATTACACCATTACTATTCATATGGTCTTCATAAACACTGTTATTTATTTATTTTTGATGAATTTGCCTATATGAATCATTTCCATTTTTAGTTAGTATTTCTTTTTAAATAAAATAACAGCATTTCCGAATTATTGGCTAAACTATTAATTTAAAAATTTCTATACCAATTAGTTTTTTTCTTTGATGGCTTGAGGACATGCCATATTTTTGGTTTGGGGGAGGTTCAGAACTATCTTTATTTTCTGATTACTTATCAAAAAGTTTCTTCATCTCTGACAAAATGATAGGTGTTTTCAAGAATAATGCAAGTAACAGAAAAAGGAAATTGTTCTAATCCATGTTGACCAAAGAAGGGTGACTGAAGATTTCAGAAAAGCAGGTTTATATCATCCTTTTGTGTGCTGGCAGCCTCAGAAATTCTCTGCATAATCAACATCAATTAGATCCAGCAAGCACATCTTGTACAGACAAATGGTCTGTATGAAGGGTCGAATGAAGCGAATGAATGATGATCATAATGAAACATAGCTTATAACATCAGGATTAAGTGTGCTAAGATATTTAATTTTTGAATTCTATTGATAAATCTAATCGACTAACCATATCAGGGATTAATCAAATGTCATATCTGCACACGATCTCATTCCTTTAATTGATCTCGGCTTCACCAAATGAATCGATTAATCATGCATTATTGCGATTTTCAGAATTATTATCTGGTTATCATATGGTTTTAACTTTTCATTAAGTTATATGCAAAAAATCAACATGCGAACCGTCATTTATTAATCAAAGATCATCATGATTTTTAATACACTATGTTATAATCCCATGATGAATTTTTTTTTTCAACCTATCCAAAGTTTACTTTGGACATGGTTGAATATTTCACAAACCATATGAATTCATTAATGCACACATCTTTATTATGGGAAACGTTTCAAAATTTTTGAATAATGGCGTGATCGTTCAAACATGCCAAATTTCCGTCTCATGAATTTTCAAATATTCAATTGAACCTTGTTTTAAAACTGACCCCTGCGTGATCCTCACCATCACTCTACTTGCTCTCATCTTTTCCAAGTCCATCCAGCTGCATCCACTTCTTCCTTATTTCTTTTTCTCTTTGCTCAGTGGGACCTAGCATATCTTCGGTTTGGGGGAGTGTTGACGTCCATTTTTGTCACCATTTTTAATCATCAAATATACTCTGAGTGGCGTTATTTTCACTATTTTGATATAATAAATCACTCTTTTCGCCATTCAGACCATTAAACAGACCATGTATGCATATATTCACTTATCATATGGATTTTGGTCAAATCTTGCCATATTATGATTTATTAATGTTTAATTGACATTTTTGTGACTTGCTTGGTATTTAGTTTTGGTTTTACAAGCTGTGGTCGTTAAACGAACCTCCATTCAGACACGCCCGCCATTCAACCCTTCATTCAATGCGCAGATTCGTTGGTTAGCATATTTTGGAGCATTAAAGGCTGAAACAAAGATATGGATGTTGTTTCCCACCTAGCACATGTGATCTAGAAGCTTCTACATGTAAAGATTCGCCTAATTCAGTATGGCCAACAACCTAGCATTAATTCCGCCAAGGACGTGTTTTTGACATACATCAAATTGTGGGCTTGATTCCTGGGAAAATGAAGGTGAAATCGTAAATTCTGGAACATGGGTTTTCTCCGGAATAGGCCCATTTAGGCCCAAGGGGGAATTTCGCCAAAATTCCAAGCCGCTTGAGAGAAATCTGTGGTTCCTTGAAGCCAACTTGCCCAGAAAATGAAAAAACGTGGTTGGTCGTTTCAGAGTCTGTTCCTGTTTTAATGGGTTGTTTTTCCAGCTGTAAAGACTTGTTATTTTTAGAGAGGTCTACCACTGAAAGGGTCGACCTACTCTCTCTTTGTAAAACACTATAGAAAGACCCCGAGGATTGAGAGAGGAGAGTGAAAAACATTTTGTAAAATTATGCTTCAGATTTTAATAAAATCCATGTTTAATTGTTCATGAGTTTTTTTCATTTTTTGTTAATGGTGGATGACTGATTAGCGTAGGAGACAATCTCTGATTGCTGGGAAGGTCCCCTCAACAACCAGAGGTTTACTGTATATATTTTTCATTTCTTTTCTGCAAATTTATAGTTTTCATTTCCAGTTTTTAATCTATTTCCTGTACATGACAGTTCTTTATTTCCTGTCTTACTGTTAGTTTAATTTGCTAGTTCGATTTGCAGGTCAATGACCGGTCATGCTTAAATCTTCTTAATTTTCTCTCAGCTTTGTTATTTACAATTAGATAGGGTTAACTAGTTAATATTCTAGTAGTTCAAATTCAGTTCATAAGCTAGAATTAGTTTTGCTAATGTTTCCTATAGATGTTATTTGTTTTTTTTTTTTTATAAACTGTATTTTGCTGCTGACATAATCTATTTTCCAGAATTAGAAATGGTCGACCAAGTGTAAAGTTGTGTGTTTTGTTTTTAGTTTTCTTCCATAATCTGTAGTTAGATGTTATTTCAGTCTCTTCCATCAGTTCCTTCCTCTTGTAGCTGTAGGTTAATTCCATTAGTTAATCAGCCTCTTAATCAGTTACTTCTATCTTCCATCATCAATCATGTTTTAACATATCATAGAAATAGTCTAGTTCTTTTAGATAATGATTAGCATAGATAGTTTCTTGTTGCTTTAACCTCTAACTAATCGATCTATTGCTTCCTTTGCACTGTAGGATCATATGCATTAGCCAACTGGTAATTAAAGTCATCTGAAATTCTTCTTTTCCTTAGTTTAAATCATTTTCTTCCATTCGGAAGGGCATTCAGACTATCATTCAAACAAGCATTCGGATTGTCATTCGGACCTTTACACTTTCTGCATTGTTTTATGCTTTTTCAGAATCCAATTTCTTTTGCTTTTTAAATGTAATGCTTCTTGCTTCTAATTGACAGTTTTAGATGTAATTTAAAACTTGTTTCATGTTACATAGAGTTTTTAATTAAGTTTTTTCATTATTTCCTACTTCCATATTATCTTTCTTAATCTTCTTTTTAAACTTCTTTCAAAGTTAAGTTCTTCATATCTTATTTGGTAATTAGTTATTGTTTCAGAATTTAACAGTCTTGTTCCTAGTTAGTTTATTTTTAAGTAAAAAGTTGATAATTTCATTTTCCAAGTTATTTTAGTTTTGATAGCTTCCTTGTTAATCATCATATTAGTTTTCCATTCATATAAATAATGGATATGTTCATGACATAAGATTTGGATCAGAAATAAATATATTTATCAAGTCTCCTCCTTGCTCTTATATAAAATATCTTTATCAAGTTTTCTATTTGCTTCCAAATCAAATCAAGTTCAATTAAATATCTTTATTAAGTTTTCTACTTGCTTCTAGATTAACATTTATTTCCAAGTCATTTGTATATTTCTTAGATTTCCTTAAAATTGTTTCATGCTTCACCTTCGTAGGATAGCATAAATACTTCCATGCCTTTGGTTCTAGAATAGTCATTAGATTGCATGATTGATTTCTTGTCAATAGTATTTTATTTTGAATTAATTCTAAGTAATGTAATTAGGTTTTCAAGTATCATTCGCTTGCAATTAATAATTCAGAACCCTTACTCAATTCTAGGTAGATTAACAACTTCAGATTAGCTTAGATTAGTTCAAGCCTTCAATCCCGCACATATAGTTTTTGCATCTCATAAGCTCCCTTCCCGGGTTGACAATTTAAGTGTTGAATTATATAGCATATATTTTACCCAACAACCATAAATTTGATAGCCTATCAAATCAGAATTATAAGCTTTGTTGGGACTTGAAAACTACCAAACACTTGTTTTACCCTGATAGGACATGTCAAGGGAACTCATTCTACAATGAAGAAGTCCCATTCTCAATGTCATTAAACAAAGTTCAAGATAAATAGAGATCTAGAATGGATCTCTTGCATTTAGGTGTCAAAATTACTTCACTCGTCAACAATAAGACCCAATCAATATCAATGACTCCACCATAGCTTATTAATTAACCAATTAATACATTCAAATCACAATTAATCTTGCATCCAACTGTGTAGAAATAAAATACAAAGATATCGATTCTCAACTTAACATCAACGCTCAGAAAGGAGAACAAATCAACCGAAATATTCAATCAAATTTCACTAGCCAGAGAATTATTTTACATCATTAATCCCAATAGACCTTTCAACCAAAATTTTCAACAGAAGATGAATTTGCTATTGAAGCTTAGAATCCTCTTACTGAATAAATATCAGGGTCACCGAAGAAATTCCTTGGATGCACAGGTTGGTATCCTCCTTGGTAGGTCTGCTTCTCCTCCTTCACCGAACTACTTCTTTGTGGGGTCGGTCTGCTCCTTCGATAGGAATTTGTAGGATCAGAGGTTGAGTGGGGGGTCCAATGTTCCATTGGTTGCAATGCAGAGTAGGGTTCAAAATCCAATTCTGGGGCTTTAAAATTGGGGATTAATTAAGAACCCAATTTAAGTATTTTTTTGCTTGATGGGCCAACCAAGATGGATAATAATATTTGGGTGTAAGGACATATGCTAAGGCAGGGAGTGGAACATTGGAATGAGATCATTAGCTTGATTGCATTAAGAATTAAGAATAAACCTAGTTTTAACCACGTTTATCAAGCTCTCGTCGAATTGTAGTTCAAAAAACCCAACTACGTGGTCTCGCTAGTTCGAATTATTGGGGAAGGATTTTTTAGCGATTGGTTTTGGGGTTGGAGTCTCCTCTTCTCCTCATAAATTTACCATATCCAGTTTTCATCGTTGGGTAGAATTATCGACAACATAAACTGTGTACACTAGTGGCTAAAGGTGCATCCAGATTCTCATAGAGAAACGAATAATTTAAAGGGGCAAGGGTCAGAGCAACAAGGAAAAAAGTCACTTGGATCGATTGCTTAATCTTGTCCTTCTGGTCTTGCTCTTGCCTTTTATGCTTTTGTCTTTTCCGTTGAAACTGATCCAACCTTATTTTAGGGGTGGGTTATCGCTCGCTTGCTAAGTTTGTTTTTGGTGTGATCAACTGCTTACTGTCTGTTAAACTGCTAGGATTGCTTCAGCTGGTATGACGGAATCTTCAGCTTCAACTGGAGCTCTTGAAACAAATACTTCTGCTTCTAGTTTAGCCGGGAAGACAGAATCTCCTACTGCTATTCAAATGGGTGTAGGGTTTTGTTTTGGTTTTTGAATTGTGTTTTGTTTTTTTGTTTTGTATATAATATAATATATTAATGTCACACTACACCTTTTTGGAACCTTTATTATAATAATCAACCCCGAAAACATGACTTAACCCCTTGTAATAAGTTCAAATATAAGAAATTGCCCTATAAATGCAATGACTCCCTCACAAACTAACCCATGTCAATAAACTTGGTCAAATATTCATTATCATCAAGAACACTATGTACCAATGTACACTAACCCCTCTATCACCCTACACACTACACCATCTAGCACTTATGACTCATCCCCTAAAACACCTTAATCCTTGACTAGTACAACCTAAAACACGTAATTCCCCATAAGTACAATGGCCCTCCTTTACACACTTAGACCCTACCCATTATTATCCCAATGTAACTACACCCCAAATCACACTAAGCCCTCTAACCCCTTAAATATCATATTTCCTATGCATAAGACCCGTAACATGACAATTGACCCATAAAACACCTTAACCCCCTAGACGTATGACCTTGTAATGACCCCCCAACACACTAATTCACCTCCAAATTAACACATGTCCCTTGTTTATTATAGCCCTATACATACTACACACTAGTACATATTGACATCTCTAACCCCTTACACACGATACCCATTAACCCTTCAAAACCTTAATATGATAGTCAACTCCTAAAAAATCCATAACCACTAACAAGTATGACCTTATACACACATGGCCCCATAACCACAATGACCCCCCAACATAGTAACACCCAACCACACATTTTATCCCTGCCAATTATTGCCTCGAACATGTTATCACCCAATGATTACTAACCCTTCTAGCCCCTTACACACTACACCCTGTTTCAGAGAAAACTGCCTATGGCTTGGGGTACCACAACAGATAGCTGACTACCAGAAACTAACTCAATTCTCAGTGCTATGCTATATATAAATGATAATGCTGAGATAATGAAGAATATAACCAACCTTGATCCAAACGTTTGATATAGATCCCCGTTGGAGCTTTCGACATGTACACTTGAGCCTACAAATTAGTCTTAATAGCCAATATACGACTAGTGCATATAATATATAAATGGAATTAACATCATCAATAGAAATGGTCCATGATATTATAAGTAAATGAAACCCAATGTAATATAAACAACATTCACAACAATGATGGACGAGAATATGAGTATTTCTATTAATAAACAACAAGAAGTACAATGTGATACAACCTCTTACCGACAACCAATATGAACCAAGATCTGGATCAATCCACTTGCGCCTCCACCACTTCAATCCTCCATGGAATGGCAAACTCAAACTATGATAGGAGCTTGGAAGGTGAACATAAAAGGGTTCACAACTACAAGGATCAATGAGTGTAGACTCAATATAGGGAAAAAATCCATTAGAGTTCTCTTGCTCTCCTTTCTCCTCCCTTCCACAAGCCATATGTGCTCAATATATAGTCCTCTCAAAGGTAAGTGAAAGGACACATCGAGGCATTATGAGGCAAATGGAGGGCCAAAAGTCACCCTATGACCGCTTTTTGGGAGTAAAAAGTAATTAACTAGTGATTTTTACCATTTTACATGCTACCTGTGGGCTATAGTGATGCAGCTCGCGGGTACGCTGGCTGTAGTGATGCAACTAGCGTACAGGAGAAAAAATAGGGAAAAAGTGTGTCTGAATGATATAAAGTGGATCTGAGTCAGTAAAATGGATCCTATAGGCCAAAGAGTGCTGATGCTCACAAGGTGGGAAATTATGTTGTAACAGATGCCCCCTAATGTGTGAGGTCAGAGACTAATGCTATGATGGTTGAAATACATTATAAATATCAGAAGTGGAGTGATGGAGACACAAGTGGAATGAGTAGCTCACTTGTCATAATACAATAGTATCCCTGAATACATGTCGATATAGTACAACAATCTGATACAATGGCCATGAATAGGAAGTACACAGTGAATACATGTCATAAGTGATCATAGCCATGATCCCTCTACAGTAAGATACGGTCTCCTGTTGACAACAAAACAACTGGTGCGAACTGGAGGTACAAACTAATGATATCTGAGAGGTGATATCTCAGATGTAAAGTCATAATCATAAGTAGCATACTGAATGCCACGATTGCCTGGGGTCTTCTACACAAGTCTTCGACAGTGCAAGTCCCATCAAGTGAATAAAGGAGTTGGGGTCAAACTTGATGTGACATCGTCTGATTACCGGTCAATGATGTATACCGTTAATAGATGCGAGATAACCCACCATAATGAAAATGGGAATCAATGCATAGAGTACAATCATCAAAGTGTGAATATATGGGCTGAAGTCAAACACTAGGATGGATCCATCGATTAGGGGACATTGATGTATTCCCAAAACTGTCGATGGTGAGAGAACCTGCCACTAATGATTGCAAGCCTCAAGGTACTCAACTGAACTCTAAGCCTGAAGTCTCGGAATAAATGGGTTGAATTCGACAGAACGAGACTCGCTGGAAGGAGGGCATTAATGCATCCCCCATCAACCAGCACGAGGTACCAGCTACACTGAAAGATTTGGAAGATCTCAGGTGAAACGGACTGACTCAATAAGGATGGCTGACATGCAATAGTCAAGAAATATGAGGAGTGGCCGACACTGGTTTCAAGACATCCTTTGAACAAGAGCATGAGTAGATGGATAGACTTAGGCAGCATAGAATCAATATAGACTGTGTGATGTAGGAGGAACCACAAAGGTCTCCATAATGACTGGAATTTTAACCAATCGGTGGAGTAAACTGAGAAACAAGTACAACTCCTAAGGTCCCACTATAGTCCCGATTCATAATATATGGAGTGAAATGAATGCTCTGTTCAAAGGTGACAGAACAATTGCCAACTAGAAGTAGTAACCATAATCCCGTCCGGATTTTTTGAATATTTGATTTTTTTTGGTCTTTTTCATATTTGGGAAAAGCTTGAAAAAAAATAAAATTGCTTATAGTACAATAAGTGAGGGAACAAGTGTCAAATAGCCAGCAGAATAGTCCCAAGCAGTGGAACATACCTATGATCAATGCAAGGAAGCGTATGGAGGATGTGGACACTTGGGGGGGTGTTTCCTCAGGGTCAAAAGGTTAACAAATTGTGAAGGATAAATGGAAGCTCTGCAAGGCTTGACATGGAAAAAGTGATCAGGCATTAGGCTATCAACTGAGTGAGTGGGAGCCGGCACAAGGCTCAAGCGGCAAGCATGACGATGCAATGCAATCACAATTTGATATAATTAGGGGAGTCCTTATGGGAGATGGCTAGCATAAGACAAAGTAGAGTATCAATCTTTATCGCAAATTCATGGTGTAACTACAAAGGATTCCCAATCCTAAGGACACACAACGACATGGGCACCATAATGCAAAGGGGGGTCTAACTAGGGTACCCATGTTCGAAAAGGCCCTACCACCACATAACGACACTTCTATAACAGTGTGAAGGTTCTGTGTCAGTTAAAAAGTGGGTTCGCACCTAGGGTTTATGAAAATGGTCAAAAGTTCAAATGCATAGTGCATGTGAAAATGACATCTAACCTATATGCCAGTGTGAAATATACCTGTCGTAGGCACCAAATGGTCCAAAACAACTCTCGTCAAATAAATCTGGTAAAAAATGCTACTCCAAGACATTATATTAGTCCAAAACATCATATAATGGTGAAAACTATAGACAAGTGGGTTTCAAAAATTATAAATAGTAATAAAAATTTACAATTTACAATTCAGTTTTACTATTCACCCATTTGGAATTTTGTAGTTAGTTTTCACCTCAAAGTTTAACTACTGATTCTGGGAGCTACGGGAATCCGATTATCAAACCGTCTGGAGTAGGTTAATAGTCTCATCCATACCTTCCATTTCAATGCTTTTATTTCAATTTTCATTGGTTGGTTTTTTAGTTTGGCCAATCCCTAAATGGCTGCGATGCTACTCACGGGCTATAACTATATATGTCGTGGGTGGGGAAGGATACTCGCAGTCAATGCACACGTTGACCCCGGATACCCTCCTCTGTAAGCAAAGTAGCCCGCAGGTATGTCCATGAAATTGATTTTTAAAATAAAAATGACTAAATTCCTTTATTTTTCTCCCTCCAGGATGGTTCTAGAGTGGAGAGAGAGGGAACATGACCTAGTGGATGAGGCCATTCGTAACGATGTGCATGCACAGCAAGCGCTGCAAGCATGTGGGCTATACGAATTCTGGAGCATAGGAGGTTTAAGGTCCCGAAACCTATTGCTCCGTCGCTTGATAGACTACTGGGACGTTGATGCACAGAACTTCAACCTAGATGGGAAAATACTGTCACTGGAAGTGGAAGATATCTACTTCATTACTGGTTTGTCCCACCGAGGTGAGGTGGCAAGCCTTTGGTCTTGTTTTTTGGGTGGTGGGATCACCATCCCCGACTATATAGAGTGGTATTGTATACCAAATAGTCGGGCAGTGGGGATTCAGGTTCCCATCCGAGCCATAGTTAATCTGAGTATGAAGATCATAGTGACAACCCTAGTGCGGATTACTGGTTCGAAGGCTCTCCACCAGGCATCCAAGCCAGTGATGTTCTATGCATCACAGTGTATGCATCCCATGATATTTGACTAGTGCACAACGCTGTTGGGGTCCATGAAGACCCAGTTGACAGAGTGCAAGCAGGGGGAGGCTAAAAACATCGGATACAGCAATATCTTGTGCAGTTTCTTCTTTGAGCGAGTTTCGGGGCTCAGTCCGAGGGTTGAGGTCCCTCCTCATAGTCTCCGCGACCCAACCCTGACCCAGTGGGCAGAGGTCTTGACGCGACAGGGTGGTGGCCGTCAGGCATCACCATATACAGAGGAGTTCTTTCACTAGTGGGACTGACAGGTCATAGCCATAGAGGACTACCCCTATGCAGGGATAGAATTCCGCCAGGATCGTGACATGCCGTTTCCGTGACATGCCGCTTCCACAAGATGTAGCGTTCAGAGACATTGGTGAGTACTCTTTTTAGGTTTTTGGTGTATTAAATTTTTATGGATTTTTTATTATAGATGTAAATGCAAAAATATTTTTGGGGGTAGTATCATATATTAATGTTTTACTGTTTGCTTGCAGACAAGGGCCCAGTGAGACCCAAGGGCTTCTCGAGACATCGTCGTTGGGGCAGGGGTGATGAGGCAGGGGGTGCTGTAGTAGAGCGTACACTACAGACTCTGTGGGGAAATCTATCATGAATGACTGCCAGGGTACCACAGATAAGGGTGGCGCGACTACTAGAGAATATGCAGCACCAGGTAGTGGGGGTGCTGGGTAACTGGGTATGACTACTACAACGTATAGCAAATGCAGTACAGTATTACTATGAGAATCATCCTGTCGAGGCAGCAGCTAGGCCTCCTCGTAGAGAGTAGATATCTCAGGGTCCCATTTTGTAGCGATATGTATATTTTTTAGGGATACGGGCTCCAGTTTGTATTATGACACTACCATTTTTGGACATATTATTTATAAAAAACATTGGTTATCCGGTTCTGCTATATGTGTGTATGTATAAATGTATGAATTTCTTCTTTTATTTGTGTGCTTTAATGTGAATGTGACAAATTCCAATCTAATACATAGTTAGCGTATGCATCAGATATACGATTAAAACTTCTCAGAACATGAATGTACGTAATTGAAACAAAATGTCGTTCCAAGAGTCTTACCCTTAAGAATTTCCATAGTAACGTAGGATCTCTCACTCGGTACTGACCATTCAACTGAGACACAACCAATTGTGAATCTAGGCGGACTTCTAAAGACTGGATACCATGTGAAATGGCATCCCGAAGTAGATCAATTATGGCGCTGTACTCAGCCACATTGTTAGATGTAGGACCAAGACAAGCGCCTCCTGAAGACACAACTAGGTGGTCAGATGAATAAATAACCCAGGAAACAGAAGCAAGCTACTGCCTATGACAGCTAGCACCATCCATGAAACCTAAGAATGTAGGAAAATATGATGACATATTCCAATCAAACGAAAGCGAATCAACGGACCCGAAGACCAAAAGAAAGCTAAACTATGTACAGAAATAACTATACAATAGTGTACAAAGGCATTAGCTCGAACTATAAGTTCAAGCATAATACCGCTTGAGGTAGAGCCCATTTCTAGGCTCCTTCAAGACATTCCCCTCATAATCCTCTAATTCATAGGCTCCTTTTTCCAAGACACACCTCACAATGTAAGGACCGTGCCACATGGGGTTGAACTTGCCTTCCCCCAAGGGTTCTTTATCTTGGTCATATAGGAGGACCAAGTCACCTTCAGCATACTACCGGGGACAGACAGATCTATCATATTGTGCCTTGACATGACATTTATTGGCATCTATAGCCACAGTGGCATCTCAACTTTGCTCATCAAGTTGCTGAAGGTGGATTAAACGTTTCTCAATACCTGTTGTATTAGGGAGGAGCTCTATGGCTAGTTTAAGCGAAGGGATTTCACATTCAATCTGTAAAATCGAATCCATAGCATGTAGTAGTTGAAACAGTGAGAACCCGGTGGTAGTCTTGATTGCGGTTCGATATGCCCACAAAGCATGATATAACATAATGTGCCAGTTTTTCTTGCTTTGTTGTATGGTACGTTGGAGAATGGTCTTTAAAGACTTATTGACTACTTCAACTTAACCATTTGCTTGGGGATAGTAAGAAGATGAGTGCTCCTGACGAAACCCAAGCTTGAGTGACAAATCCTCCATCATTTTTTTTCTGAAAGTGACTGCCGTGGTTAGTGACAATCTCTTTCGGAATACTGAATCGAGTAATAATCTGATTGAACATGAAATGGGATGCTGTAGCACCATCGAATTTTACAGTAGGCATGGCCTCAACCCATTTGGAAAATTAGTCCACGACCACTATGATATGGTGATGCCCCCCAGCTGAAGCTGGTTTGCAATCCATGAAATCCACCCCTGACTTGGTGAAGGGACCGACGATGATGACTGGATGAAGGGGCACTGGATGCGAGTGTATATTTCGAGAAAATACCTGGAAAGGGTGACATCTCTTCACATCGTGAATACAATCTTTAAAGATTGAAGGCCAAAAGTAACCAACTCACAAAATATGTTGGGCTGTAGCAAGCCCGGATAAGTGACCGCCACACACCCTAGCATGGCAATCATTAAGCACATGCTCCGCTTCTTCATGGGTTAAGCAATGACGGAGAATAGAATCCTTTCCTCGGTGATACAAAGTGTCACCAATGATAGTGTAATCTTTAGCATGATGTTTCACACGCCATCACTCATCTAAAGTTGAAACAAGTTGCGTGGAGGAGGAAACCGAAGTATTGCCTCAACGTTTAGAGGATCGACTCTAATACCCTCTCTTGAAACTATGAATCCTAGAAGGCGACCTGACCTCACTGCAAATATACATTTATTGGGATTCAAATGGATCTTATTGAGTATACACCGTTCGAGAATCCAACGGAGGTGCTTGGGGTGGTCCATTCTCTTTCGAGAATGGCCGGCAAGATCATCCAAGAAAACCTCCATTATACTTTTAAGGTCATGAAAGGCGTAGGTCATGGAACGCTGAAATGTAGCTCTGGCATTTTTAAGGCCGAAGGGAATTTTCTGTATGCAAATGTACCCCTAGGACAAATGAAAGCAGTCTTATGTTGGTCCTCAGGTTTGATTTGAATCTAGTTATACCCTGAAAAGCCGTCCATAAATGAAAAAATCTCACTTCCCGCACAAGCATCCAAGATCTAATCAATGAATGGCATAGGGAAGTTGTCTTTTGGACATGCATGATTCATGTCTCTAAAATCAATGCACACACGGATCATTCCCTGCTTCTTATCCACAAGACCAGGGTTTGAAACCCATTCGGTAAGGGGAACGGGGTAGATAAAACTAGCTTTAAGCAGTTTTTCCACCTCTGCCTTAATAGCGGCTACCTTCCTAGGGTTAACAGCTCAAAAACATTGTCGAACCGGTTTAGCATGAGGATACGTTCTAATCTCGTGTTCGACAATACTAGGGTCTATTCCTGGCATCTCCTCGTATGACCAGGAAAAAGCTTCCCGAAGTTTTGTAAACAATTCGGTGTAAATGGAAACCTCTTCAGGAGAGCAATTGGCACTGATGTAAACATTTTCAATATTTACAGGATTACAAGAGATGTTAATCGGTATAATTGGGGAAATATTAGCCATGTTCCCCTCCGCAAAAATCTCATGTGAACCCAAAAGGGCCACAGGGTGACCAACCATCTCTGCAAGAGTCATCCTAAAATCTTCTTGCTTGGCAAGATCAAGGTTGGGAAGGAAATAAGAGCGATGGTGCATATCCTCCCAAGGCCTCTCACTACCACACATGGCCTCAATAATAGCTTCATCTGAAGGAAAAGTACCATCAAGGCAATCATTTGAACCAGATGAGTTGACTGCCCAAACTGGAAGCGTAACGGGATCTTCTTTATTTGTCCGAGAAGAAGAGAGATCTGGGTCTGTAGTGGCTTGTTGAATATCCTAATAAGCAAGCTCAACTACAGATAGTGGCATAGACATCCCGGCGTGTGTAATATCTCTGGACGTATAACTCATAGACGGTAAATTCCACAGATCGTCAAAATATGAAGTCCAAAACGGTACATTATGCGATGGACGAGACGCATGGTCGGAAATGGTTCCAATAAAATTCATGGGTGCGGGGAAATCATAAGATCCCATCAATGAGGGGTACATACCAACACCCATGTTCCTAGTTACCGACTAAGAATCTGTAACTTGCGGGATCATAGATCCCATGGATGCTGTGGAAGGAGGATTAACAAAATCCAGCTGATTGATAGTCACAATCTTGCCTTCGTGTGGAAAGCAGATAACTCTGAATACAGTAGACATGACAGCTTTCATAGCATACATCCAATTCCGACCCAATAAAAGGTTGTAGTCGATGGGCGCATCAACCACTTCGACTTCAACAGGCATAGGTTTACCTCCCAAGCAGACAACAAGAGAAAGGATGATCCCATGCGGCTTGAATGACCTACCGTCAAATATAGTGAGCATGGTTCTAGACGTGAGTAGAGGAGGAGAGCCAAGAGCTTTCCAGCAAGCTAACGACATCACTAACACAGAAGCACCTTCGTCAACCACCATTCGTTTGATGAAATTCTGGAGGCACTCCACATGGATTTGAAAATCCACATGGTAAGGTAAGCGAGGTTGAATATTAGTAGTGTCGAACTTGCTAACGTTGGGACTCCCCCCATCCTGAGCTCCTAACGCACTCAAAAGGGCATGCCTATAAAACTTCAAGAGCTGACATGGCACACGGAGTTTGGCCCAAATATTCTACAATGGAGTAGTTCTAGGAGGCTCGAGCATTGGGATTATGAGTAGAGCGCTTAAGAACACCTTTTGGTATCCGCGGCATAATAGAGGGCTTCTCGATCTGCAAGGAATTATCAGGAGGAGGGGGAGGATCACTCCCCATATTAGGTTGTGTTGCACCATAATCGTGTTGACGAGTAGCAACACTAACCTCCGATTGAACCATATTCACGCATCCATAACCACTAGTATTGGAAGAAGGCACTGCAATCTCATTAGGTCCATAACCAGTGGCGGGAGCATGCAAAGCAATGTTTTGATGATGAGGAAGGGGATCCTTCAACACAGCTGGGCTTTGTTCCAAATGCTTTGATGCTTCTTCGATTCGAGGACACAAGTGAGTAAGATGATCTTCCCCACAAAGTTTACAAGGAAACTTCGCCTTACGCCTAGGTTTATAGTCCTCACTAGCATTTTCGCCTTCCCAAGGAGGGTTGGAATTCTCTTTATGAGGGGTATTGCGATTTCTATTGTTGTTCCCATTGTTTCCACCCTTACAGTTATTTCTCCCCTTTTTCTTACCACCAGGTTGCTGGTTACCCGATGGGTTCGTTGATTGCACACTGTGTACATCAGACGACGGGGTGGAAGTGGACAAGGTATGGACTTGTCCGGGAGTAGACTAGTTAAGCGACAAATTTTGCATTTGATTAGCCACCAAATCTACAGTGTGAGTACTTGCAGATCCCACAATGCCATCAGCATGTGGTCTAGGAACTGACTTGGGCTCGTGACGTGTTCACGGTGCGTCAAGAATAATGTCATACAAAATGCCAGACTGAGAGTATAGCAAATCTAACTGCTGGACTTTTAAAATGGCTTGTTCCTTAGTCACAATGCCACACATCAAAAAATCCTTAGCGATATATGGGAGTAAATACTTGAGGAACCATTCCAACAGAAAATCTGTAGGAATGTTGGCTTTCACTAACCTCTTCCGTCGATGCCACTCTTGAACGTGGTCAGAAATATGCGTGGCCTTGTTCTGACTAAAGGTAGAAAAAAGTTCAGTACCCATATCGGAACGAACTGGCAACTAGAAATGATCCAAGAAAACCAAAGAGATCTCATTGAAACCCCTATAAGTCTTCCTCGGCAACTCAACATACCACTTCGCAGCTGCCCCCATGAGGGTGCGTTGAAATAGTCATAATCAAATGGAATCATGATTCAATGAGTTGGAAGAGCACCAAAGGTGAAATGTTGTGACATGATCACCCGTATCCTCGCCACCTTTCCCCTCAAACTTAGGAATGTCTGAAGGGAGCTTGGTAGGGACCGGAGGCCAACTAGGGTCATGACACACCAGATCATTCGTGAGCTTCGAAAGATCTGGAAGATTCAAACGTGCGAGGAATAGGAGCTACGGCTGGAAAGCTTGATTATAAACCCCCATAAAAGGTTGTTTGAACGGAACCGAATTATAAGGTGGACCAAAATCTTGACCATGAGCATTAAACTGCTGATAATGCGGACCTGATGCACCATAAGCTTGACCATGGCCATAAGGTTGATAACCTCCTATGACCTGACCTGTATGAGAGTAAGCAAGCATAAAAGTGTTATGAGCACCATATTGGGGTGGGTTGTACTGGTGGCCAACACCGACTGTATTGTAGTAAGGGTCACCACCATAATTATGGGGCATATACGTACTATTCATAGTGGGAACCATGCTGTAATGACCATGATGGTAAGGAATGTTCCCACCCCCAGCGTAAGCATTAACATGAGCAGTCGTATGGTGACCATAAGCATGAGGCGTACTCCCAACCCCAACATTAGTGTTATTAGTAGCAGGAATGGTGGTGTTATGACCATGAGGATGAGGTATATTCCCACCTCCTACATTAGCATTACTAGTAACGGCAGCGGACGCAAAAGTATGTTGTATATGTCCACCCCCGAGGTTGGGAGAAGCATTAACATTTGCGAAAGTGGTCCTAGGTTGACGGATAGTGGCATGTGTATTCGGTGGTGGATGGCAAGTCGTGTTGTGAACAGTGTTCCTATTAGGTTGGGTAGCCCTAGGAGGTACCTATCTTCCAACATTAGCATTGTTAGGAGATATATGACCAGTCCCCATACTTATATCTGTGAGTGGACAATGTGGTGCCCTTAGTGAGGTTATTTCCCCCAGCGGGTGCAGTGTGGCTAACACCATGACTAGTGCCAACATGACTACCAAAAGTAGTGTAAGGATCAACTGTAGTGTAATTCAGCATACCATATGAGAATGCAGTAGGATTGATCGTAGGGCCTGAGTCATCATGTAACTCTGGCATCCCATATAAATAATTATGTGGAAATGAAGGATCGAACGGGTCATCCTCAGGTGGATCCGGACCAAACAAACTAGGTTGAGTCTCAGGTGGATTCAGACCAAACAAACTAGGTTGGGTCTCAAGTGGATCACCCCCCCACGCCTCACGAGGAGTAGGGGTGTCTGAAGTGTGTTCGATTCTACCCGATGGAGTCGTAGGGATTTCTCCCGTGTTAGAGTGAGCAGCTGTCATGACGTCAAGGATGTATGTCTCATAAGAATTCAAAGACTCAGAGGGATCCTTCTGGCGTCCCCAAGCAACATGGCGTGAAATTTCGGCGGGCTGTAAACCAGCCAACCGATGGGATCAACTGAGACGAGGACTCCGCACCATGATATCTCCAGAGAGAATATAAAATCAAAGCATCCCCTAATGTCCAACTATGGATCAAGAACAGTAAATCAAGAGCACAAACCTAGAGAAACTACAACCAAGAGCAGAAAAACAGAGTGGTTAAATGAGCTCCTGACACTAGAGCCAGTATGTCTTTCCTAGGAGAGGCTTGAGACTCGTAAAATGTAGCCGGAGGTAGCATAATCAGTTATAGAGACACCCAAGCTTCACTGCGTGCAAAGGGCCGTAACCCTCAGCAACAAATAGCTGTGCTGTCCAATCCCTATCTGACTCAGAACACAAACAGTATAACCACTACAAGTATTCTATGCGATACCTAGGTAAGGAAACTATGGTCACCGTAGTATAACCAATGCTCAAGGGGACAGTCATTGGTGGGATCCATCGTATGGGTAGGGTAGCTAAGCCCGAAACTCATGAGGGTCAAATCCCCCAAGAATCCCTAGATATGAACAAACCCTGGAAATATCTCCCACGTTCAGCTAGTATTGGAGGGATATCTCCTCAACCAACCTCCCATGACCTCGTGCTTAACTCTAGTTTGAATAGAGATTCCTGAGAACAATGATGTATACCATGGATTCCTCTACTCCCTGGCCAGACACCTAATGTTTCGTCTAGTAGTCTTGGATTGTTAACTCACAATGATCTATTCCAAGACTCTAAACCTATTCTAGTTGGTGTACCCTATAAATAAAATTTGTCTAATAAATTTTAAGATTAAGCATTAATTTTAATGGTCATGGTTACTCAAAGGATATGGTCGTGAAACTAGTGATGTATATGACTCAATAGTATGCAAAATCGTCAAAACTCTAGACTCATCTATCCAATCAAAACGATGCCACTAATATGCAAAATCAATCCAATGGTTTCAAAATAAAAATGAAACTCTTTTATATTTTCAATGCACAAGCATAATCTAAATGAAAGCAACAAGCACTCTATGCAAAATGAAGTACATAAAAGTAATTTTTTTTTATATTTTCTCTTATAAGCAAAAGGAAAATGCAAACTATACCTTTGTTTTGTATTTTTCAATATAATAAAATGAAAAATGCAAGCAAAATCCTACTATTCAGTCACTGAAATTCCAAGGAGATCACTAAGACAACCCAGCAGATCCTAAACAGTAAGACTCAGCCAACGGAGTGAGCAAGGAAAAAACCAATAGGGCTAAATCATAAGATGGGTAAAAACCAACAAGCCTCAACCAAGAGAAGAGAAGAGTCCTGGTCACAAACAAGGCATAGAACAATCAAGAAACAGGCCAACAAAGCCTCAAGATCATCCAAAGCCAACCCAGCAAAAACCAAGGGTCATGAAACAACCAAAGCTGGATTTGTACGCTATCGTCGAAGGAATATTTGCAGGTACCCACGAGCAGTAGTGTAAACAGAGGCGGGTGTACGTGGGCAGAGCTAAGCTCACCCATGGGTAGGGAAAAGAAAATGGGAAAAGAAAGAGTCCGGTGGATAAAAAAAACCCAGTTTTCTATAGTGTATCTCAACGGCCAATCAGTGACATAGAGCTTCGACAAACAACAACTCTAAATAAGGACTAATGCTAAAAAATCCCCAAAAATGGATGTTTTCCCCAGAGGAGTCACCATTTCTATTTCGGAGAAAAATTCCTATGGCTTGGGGTACCACAATAGACAGTTGAATACCAGAAATTAACTCAATTCTCAGTGCTATGCTATATATAAATGACAATTCTAAGATAACGAAGAATATAACCAACCTCAATCCAAACGTTTGATGTAGATCCACATTGGAGCTTTTGACACGTTCAGTTGAGCCTACAAATTAGTCTTGATAGCCAATATACGACAAGTGAATATAATATATAAATGGCATTAACATCATCAATAGCAACGGTCCATGATATTATAAGTAAATGCAACCCAATGTAATATAAACAACGTTCACAACATTGATTGACGAGAATATGAGTATTTCTATTAATAAACAACAAGAAGTACAATGTGATACAACCTCTTGCCGACAACCAATTTGAACCAAGATCTGGATCAATCGACTTGCACCTCCACCACTTCAATCCTCCATGGAATGGAAAAATCAAACTATGATAGGAGTTTGGAAGGTGAACATAAAAGGGTTCACAACTACAAGGATCAATGAGTGTAGACTCAAGATAGGGAAAAAATCCACCAAAGTTCTCTTGCTCTCCTTTCTCCTCCCTTCCATAAGACATATGTGCTCAATATATAGTCCTCTCAAAGGTAATTCAAAGGACACATCAAGGCGTTATGGGGCAAATGGAGGGCCAAAGGTCACCCCATGACCGCTTTTTGGGAGTAAAAAGTAATTAACTAATAAGTTTTACCATTTTACATGCTACCCGGGGGCTATAGTGATGCAACTCGCAGGTACGTTGGCTGTAGTGATGCAGCTAGCGTACAGGAGAAAAAATAGGGAAAAAGTGTGTATGAAGGAGATAAAGTGGATCCGAGTTAGTAAAATGGATCCTACAGGCCAAAGATTGCTTATGTTCACAAGGTGGGAAATTATGTTGTAACACACCCTATAAACCCCTAGGAAACCTAACATGACAATTGAACCTTAAAACACCTTATCCCCTAAACCATTGTCATATTGAACACATGTACCACCATGCCCCAATGCACACTAATGCATGTAATCCCTTACACACTATACACCCTAACCCATAGGACCCATGACATGACAATCAACCTCTTAAACACTGTAATCCCTTACTAGTCATGCATTGAGACACACATTACCCCATAATTGCAATGACCCTCTAACTTAGTAATGCCCCTTCACACACTTATCCCCTACCCATTATGGCCTTGGACACACTACAATCCATGCACATTAACCCTATGACCCTTTACAAATTACACCCCTTAACCCTTGAGAAATTTCATGACCTCTCAAATAGGTATATGGTATTTCATATGTATGAAAATATGCATTATACTTGCAATGAAATTTTGTCATAATTAGTATGACTATAAATGAATTGCATTGTACTTACGACGAACATCGGGGCACCCAAGGAATAAAGTTCAACTTTTCATAATTTTGAAGTCATTTATAACAATATAATCGATTTTATCCGTATCGTCGTAATATTTCATCGAATATTGACCCCAAGAAACACATTCTGAGACAAAGCCAAGTTTTGCAGTAGACAGGTGCAATTCAACATCCCAGATGGAAAATCCCCACCAAAATTATTCATGTACAAGTTCAAGTCTCTCAGATTACTGAATTGACCTATACTAGAAGCAGTTGTTCCTATGATCTTGAGGTTTTAAAGGTCTAGACCCACAACAAACTTGTTGTTTCCATCACAGATGACTCCAGTCCAATTACACAACTAGAAATCACTAACATAAACGACTAATTCATATTCTTAGTCATTGATAGTTAGTCATATTTGTATTCACGTGACTAAATTAGTTGTTTACGTTAGTTATTTTTATTTTAGCCACTTTTTATCTAGTGGTATATTTTATCCCGTGACTAAATTAGTCATTTATAGTCGACTCACTTGAAATTGAGCAATTTTGGTCGTTTATCTCTTGAAAAAACTGTGGTGACTAATTTTTTTAGTCGCCTAGTCACTTATCTCTCATTTTGTACTAGTGTTCCCTGGTGGAAACCATAATAAGTGTTAACATAAGGGATGGCCAGAAATATACAAGGAAGAAAGATATGAGGCTTCTTCTCAAAATCATGGTAAATATAGAAGGGATCTCAAGCCTATGATAAAAACTCATCATGGGCACCAAAATGGCATAAGGGTGCTGACTAGGGTGACCCATGTTAGGTAGGCTCTACTGTTGGACTGGTGCACAATTCATATAGAGATGTCTAACACACCAATATCTAGTAGGTTCGACCCTATGGTGAATTTAGATGGAAAAAGGTTCAAATACATCATCACATTGGGGAAGCCTAAACCTATATGCAAGGTTCCTTATATACCTGACATGGTCGAACAAAGTGTCAAAAAGGACCAGTAAGCAAGTATAAGTCCAACTAAGAATCTTGTATCCAAGAAACATTAGTACCAACATCATATCTAAAACATATGTAAAGAAATATCTGATACAAGTCACCATGGTAGAAAAAGTTTCAACTTTACTATCATCAACAACAGGCATATTGTAGGTAGATTTAACCAATGAAGACTCTATAGTACCCAAGCTTGAGGATTTACGATCAATAAGATCAACTTGAGGATGAATATCAGAGTTGAAGGACATGAATGAATATGTAGGAACAAATTCATCATCATGCGAGTTGAAAATTATAGAAGCATAATCCAACTCAGTAGGAACACCGATTTGCGGATCTATAGGAGAGTCTAAAGACTCAAGATTGGTAAGATAAGATTACAAATTCAAATCCGGGCTGGAAATAACTTCAACTGGATCAATGTCCAAATGAATGGTAGACTACATTATAGAGTCTAGGAAAACTTCATCAGAAGGAAGTATATCATCCTAGATAGAACACATATTTAAACATTCATATGGAGGTATCACCTAGTCAACTGTCGGGACCCAGTCCCGAGAAGGTAAGCATGAGTTCAGAGGCTTCTTCTCAATAGCAATTGGAATCAAGGAACAATATGCCACACAATTCTCTTGTGACATGGTAGTGCTTACTGATGATGGATATACTTGGTCTACAGTTGGGTAATAAGAGGGATCAACAAATGCAACCTTATCAATAGTGATAATGCTTTTGTTGTGAGTAAAATGCATCATACAAAAGAGAGAAGACACCACGGCATGCATAACATATATGTAATCACACCCAAGGATCATATCAAACTCCAAAGGGTCCTTTAAAACCATAAAATCAACTAAGACTATTTTTCCACCCAAAGTAACAGGTACTTGAGGGAGGAATCCCACTGGTTCACTAGGTATTCTATCAAAGCTCAAAGACCAATTAACAACTGGAACAAGGTTAGGGAAACCTAAATCTCTCCAAGCATAAGGGGATAAGATACTAACATAGGGTCCTTCATCTACAATACATCGGTCAACCACATGGTTTTCGATATCAACCCTTATCTGGAAAGGTGTAGAAGAAGGAAGATGAGGCCCAGCTAGACTATTCCAATCAAAGGAAATGATCCTAGAGCTTGGTAGGGGTTTACTTGGCACAGATGAAGTGCCCCCATTTTCAGAAACATCCGAACTGGTAATGCATAAGACTTCATGGGTAGGTGCATCAATGTCCAAAGGACCGATGAGATCGATCGAATATTGCATCGATTTGATAACTTCACTCTCCGTAGGAAGAGTGGGGTTGACCAAAAATTGTTTTGGTTCAACCAATTTATCAACCAAACATTGACCAGGCTATTGGGAATATATATAAAAACCAGGAGTAGAGGATCCTTCATACATGAACCACACTCTCCGCACCTATGAAATAGCAGGGCACAGGTGACTAAGGTGATCTCCCTTACAAAGTTTACAAGGGAACTTTGGCTTTCGTCCTATAATATTAGACTCCTTTACAACAATAGTACTCTCAGCATGACTAGAATATGCTGACAGCTTTCCCCCAGCATGAATTGCAATGGTTGGTTGCTTACAAGCAGAAGACTTTTAAACTATGGACCACACTTTTTGCACTTCTGAAAGTATAGGGCACAAATAGGTCAGGTGGTCTCCCTCGCAAAACATACAAGGGAACTTAAGCTTCTGTCTATTAGGTTTATCGACAATGTCAACTTTCTTAGCATGGCTTGCAGTGGCTGATTTAGTGTCTCTAGTATGAGTCACAGTAAATGGTGACTTGTCATTAATATGACCAACAATGATCAATGACGCATCCTTAACATGACCAATAGTGGTTGAAGACATACTTTCAGTATGATTTGTAGTGACTGAAATTTTTCTCCCAACATGACCTCCAGAGGCTGGGTAGGTGCCCCCAACATGACCTCCAAAGGTTGGGTCGGTTCCGCCAGCATGACCTCCAGAGGCTGTGTGGGTTCCCCTAGCATGACTTCTAGAGGCTAGGTGGATGCCCCCATCATGAATTCCAGAGGTTGGGTGGTTTCCCCCTTGCTTTGGAATCTTCTACCTATTCTTCCTTTATATACTCCTTTCAGACTGCTAGTTACTATTATTACTACTTTCACCACATGAGGTAGAGGGAGGAGGAAAATATGTTAGTAGCAAAGAAGGCATAGGGTTCTGATGCTCTTGATTCAAGGTGCTTACTTGAGAAGCATCAAGAGCATGCAAGGTGTTGAGCGTGGAAAACAACCAAACCGGTATCCCTATAGTGAATCCTGGAAGATTCAAGGTATCCATTAAGGGAGTACCAATGTTCCCAATGAATGGAAAAGCACAAGGAGCCCCTTGGATAGGGGTCCCTTGATTGGTGCTCACTGGAATGTTATCCATAGTTTCTGAATCAAAAAGAAAGAAATATCTAAGGCCAACTAAGAACAAGTAGCACAAAGATAACACCACTAGAAAGGTCCTAGGTAATTCAAACTAGGAAAACAGATGCCTTCTAGAGGGAAGTCTGGGATAACTAGGGCCCATAACAAACCAATGAAGGATGAAGGATAGTTACTCAGGGTCCACAATACAGAGTCTTTGGGTGTAAGCATTGGAATCACCAACTGCCCTCCCAAATAACTGCAAGGGATTTCCTCCTATGTCTGTCCTAGGTATAGTGGAAATATCCTTCCACCATCACCTGTGTATGAATCCTAGAGTCTGGATACTAAGGCTGCCAACCCTATAGAAAGGGTCTGGGGGGACAGTCGTAGGTCGAATCAATGTGCATGGGAAGGGTAACAAAGCCCGAAACTCTAAAGCACCAAAAGGTACTAATAAGTCCCCATACACACACCGATCATGGTAGTTTCTCAATTGAATATCGGAGGGGCATCTCCTCTACTCAGTCTCGCACGACCTTGTGCTTAACTCCGGTGTTAGTGGAGCTTCCCAGTTCACCTTCTACAAAGATAGATTTTCTCCCTAAAATAATGGCACCTATGTTTTGACAAGTTAGAGTGATCGTGGAGGAGTTAACTCACAAATCCCTACCTCCACAATCCTACTTATGCTATTAGGTGTGTTTCTAAACTAGAAGAAAACCTACGATCTATCCTATTTACTGATTGCTTGCTTTAAAAATATACTTTAAAAAATTTCAAAAGAAGTAAAACAAGTGAAACTAAAGAAAGATATCCTTTGATTGAAACATGAAGCACTTGATCACCACAAATATGTACTCACCCACTCTCGATTTATTTTCAATGCAAGTCCTAAAGATATAATTTGGAATGCATATGCAAAATTTTTGTATATAATGCAATTTTTTATTCTTTTCGAATGCAAAAGGTAAAACTTTAAATTCTAATCAAATTCAAAACCTAAGCATGCAACTACTCAAACAACTAGCTATGCAAAAGAAAATCTATTGTTTTTTAATGCAAAGTACTCCCAGATCCTTTAAACCACTTGAAAAGTATTCTACAAACACTAAATTATAAAATGAACCAAATTTTTATGATTTTTCAAGGTGAGAACAAAACTGAAATTCAAAGTAACACACAACCAAAGAAAATGCAAAAAACTTTCAGATCTCCATATTAAATAGTGAAAGCAACCATAAAAATTTAGATTTTGATCATGTAAGCATGCCAAAAATTGGGAAAAGTGTACACAAAGTAATTTTAGACCTAATAAAAGCAAAGGACCTACTAAGAAATATGGTTTGGTAAATCTAGGTCTGCACACAAACAATTCAATCAAGGTTCTAAACCACAGAAAAGACACTTGAGCATTCAGTACAAAAGAGAGACCAAAAGCATAAGGAAGGACAAGAAACCAATCTAAAGAGGAAAATAACTCAAATAGATAGAAATAGGCTCAAATAGACTCAATAGGTTCCAAATCCAGTCAAATTGGAGCAAGTAGATTCAATTAGACTCAAATTAGGGTAAAAAACACCAAACTTGTTCACCAACCTCCAACTTAAGTCAACAAGCCCCAAATATTTCCAAACAATCCCAAATTACTTCAAAAAGATCTGAAACCTCAAATTAAGATCAATCAAGAGACAAGAAAACACTTCCAAAGGGTATTACATAGACCTAGGATCAAAATGGACTCCAACAACTGCAATCAAGAACCCCCCAAAGAGCTTCAAAATTGAAAAACTCATGCTCAAGAGGTACCGACGACTATGTAAGGATACAAGCGTGAGGGATCCGTGGGTAGAAAATTTTTAAACCCATGAATATATATCATACCCACGACTATAAGTACTACAAACTCGCGAGTATGCAGAAAAGTCCAAAAATTTGCAAAAGTCCACTAAAAAACTGAGCTAGGAAGGGTCTAACAAAGATTAATGGCTAGTCCTAACATGAAATTAAACTCAGACCTTCAAATATACTAGGAAAATGGCCTTCGATACCCCAAAGCATATAGGTTTTCCCCAGCGGAGTCGTCATTTCTGTTGTTAGGAAAAGTGTTCCTATAGTAGGGGAGAGACTACCAACGTACTGGGGTAAAAGACGAACATACATGGTTCTGCAAGTACAATTATTAAACAAAGAGATTAGGTTTTAGGAGAATGTGTACCTTATTCAGAAGGTTGATCCAAGATTCTCCTCTTTTTCTCCAATTTAACAACCTGCAACACATCTACAAACCTTCCCTCAAACCAATTTGACTGCAAATAAAATATTGATATTTATAAGAGAATAAAACATCAAATTGTAATCAGATATGAAACATACAGGAAAAAATCTATTTGGAAAGTAAGAATTTATTATCTTTATTAATGAATGAAGTAAGTACATCAAATTATACCTTCCTTCAAGCATGGCACTTCATGAAACCAAGATTAAAGGTCTCCTCCTCCTCTTCTCTAAGGATCGCAACCTCTGATAAGATGTGCTAGGGTTTACAAGAAACTAGGGTGCAAGTGAGGGGGATGTGATTCTCAATTCCTCTAGCATAACATTATAATGGGCTTGGTCCTCCTTTCTCAAGCCCCTCCCCTTGTATTTATGGAAAGGTTAGGAGGATATGCTTGAAAGGCAGTTGGTTTGGGAAGTTAAGGTAGATTGAATAATTGCCCTAACTAATCCATAATTAGTCATTTTATATATATTTTTCTAGTTTTTTAAAGATACTCGCGAGTATACCTTTGGACAAATAGTGAGTGACTGGAGGCTCTTATGTCTTGTAGCTAGCGGGTGCAACATTTCAAATGATACCAGCGGGTTGTTTGTATAGACACCCGCAGTTAACCCGCGTGTTGGCTAATATCAAAGTCACAGTTATGCTTCAAAATAGTTACAAAAATATGTTTATTGAGGAAAGAATTGCAAAGTTCAGATCCAAATCATCTAAGGTCGACTAATCTCTTCCATCCATAGTGTTCTTCTATGTGACCGACAAGGAAATGTGTTCACAGATGGAGAAGTGCTAATTTGACCAATAACACGTGGGATGCTCTTGCATTCTTTTTCCAAATCCACTTGCACCATGGTTTCAATTATGCTAACTTTTTTCCTTTTTTCTATTATCTTTTCAGTCACTAGTTTGAATCCCCTGGTCTCTTTCTTAGTTATGCTCTCACACAGTCCCTCTTCACTTTAGCAATGCCCACATGGGAGATGAAGGAAATATCTCTTCTAAATTCGTTGTAAGCCACCTTGGTGTGCTTTTCCTCATCATATATTTATATGGGTTCCAAATAATTCAATTCCTCCATTACAATGAAATGTAGCCGATCTAACGACCACAATAGCGTTAGTTTCCTACATACAAACCAGGAAGTAACAATCCAAAAAATTAAAGCTTTGAAATTCATCCAAGGAAGGAGGAAGGAAATGCAAGCAGAAAGGGGGATTCCTCTGCCGAATGGACACACATAACCAATTGACAATCGACGAACACTATCTATCGGAAATGGGGGATTGACCAAATATAACCCAAAAATAGATCCAGTATATAGATGATGCATCCAATGTAATGTCCCCTCATTGAGGTATGCATGGTCATCCTGCTACCTTTTCAACTCCTATAGGTTTTGGAAAAAATTTAATAAGTGAAGGGGTTAATTTTGTATGCATTAATTGTCAAGTTTAATTAATTTTGAAACTTAGGAAAGTGTGCATTGCATTAGTTGTAGATATTTTTTATTATTTAATTTTATGATGATTGGAAATGATTAGGTGGCTAGGAGGGCACATATGAGATATGTGGACCCATTGAGTTGTCATACACAATGGAAACTAGAATAAAAGCAGAAAAAATACGTACATCCACCTAAAAGATGGAAGGCATCATAAAAGTAGGAAAAAATAAAAAAAAACAGAAAGCAAGATAAAAGTAAGAAAGTTCATAAAAGCATAAGAAATCAGAAAAGTAGTAAAAGCATGGAAAATTAGGAAAGTAGATAAAATCCAAGAAAAGAAATATGTTTCCAAAAGAAGAAAAGAAGACAAAGAAAAAATGCAACAAAGCAAGGAAAAAGAAAGGTAAAAGCTGCAGTAAAAAAATTAGTCAATGAGGGCGCATTGGTTGAGGAGGATGGACCACATCCAATGTATCTGGAGACCAAATCATCTTATAAAAGAAGGATTTTCAGCTCAATGCACATCTTTTGTTCATTTTCATAATTTTCTTGAGAGCTCTGCATCACATAGGCTTGGGATATGCGCCTCAAGCCAAATTTGGGTGATGTGACCCATTGAAAACCTTGTTCCAATCATCTTCCCAGTGATATTGCAGCCATTAGAGTGTCATTTCATATTTGATCCAGCCCATTTCTTGAAGGATTTGAGTTTCAAGAGATTGTGAAGAGATAGATGCATAAATGTTGGTGATTGTGAAGTGATTTGGTTAGAGGAGAGGGAAATCTAAGAAATTGTGCTCGTGTGAGTTGTAGTAGCTGTTCTTCTACCTTCAATAAACTGCAATATGATCATTTCATGCCCATGGATCTGATCCAAAGGTGACAACCCTCCATTTACTTCACAGATTCAATATTCTTGCTTCTATATTGTAAAATTTTAAAGGTTGATGACTCTCTATAAGTTTGGTTCCAATATACTATCATTTTCTTCTATAAAAATTTGACATAAGTTTGATGTTGTTCATGTACATGTATTTTATCTCATATATCATTTTTGTGGAATAATTCATGAGCCTTTGATGTTGTTTGAAATTTTTTGTTTCAATGCTTGCTCCCTAGTATGGAAAAATTGTCTAGTTTCCAGTTTGAATAAATTAATGGTGTAATGTTTTACTGATATCTAATATGAAGGTTCTATCAGGAAAATTAGAAGTATTACAACCCATCCATATATCTATATTGTAAATTAGGAATCATTTAATACCATTCAAATTCATCTGGAAGTTTACTCTTTCATTGGTCCAAGTCTCTCCCTTTGCACCTAGCTGTAATTTTTACTATTAGATCCTTATTTCCTAGTTTCCTCGAGTCCATATTAGGGTGGGGGAAATCAATTTAGCTCACCTAAGTTTTGATTACTCCCTTTGCACACCAAAAGTAGTGGACGTTCCACATAATTCATGGGGATATTTCCTCAGAGTCTTTTGCTTTGCCAAAGGGTCGGACCAGGCGTGATGCACTTCTAAATGTGCCACTATCGGAGTATTGAACTTGATCCCATCTCATTTGCATCCTTGTAAGTGTGTCAGACCTACTCCCTGTGTTTCCAAACTATTAGAATTGAGTTAGTGTGCATAATAAGGGTTTGGGTACATTACAATTGTTTTAGAGCATGGTACTCTACACCTGTAGGTTGTAATTTCTTCTTGAAATCCACAAAAAATATTCCAAATGTCATCAATCTATCGATTTCCTAAATAAGAGAAGTTTGCAACCATGAGGGTGGTACCTATTGCAGTTGAAGAAGACTTTGAGCAGTATGAAGAAGATGAGGTAACCTACATAGATGGAGGCTTTCATATGTCACGAGAGGAGGATGACTATTCTAGTGACATGTACTACAGAGATGAAACAAGGTCCAATTCACCAAGGGCAAGCCTGGAGGATGAATCAGCAAAGAGGATAGAAACAGAGAAAAATATGCCTTACCATTATAAAAAATATCTAGCTATGGGTAAGGAAATTTGTGCATATATTTCCTTCAAATATTATTTTAATGTCTAGTATAGATTTTGGCCCAAAGGTTTGGATGAGACTTCTTTTGAGGGAAACAAACCATCCAGAGAAGAATGAAGCTGTTTCGCTCCTCCAAGCAAAGAATAAGTAAAAGGAATCAAATGTGAAGCTTCATTGGAGACATTTTCTTTTAGCATGAGGAGGTTCTTTGGGTTTTCTTTGAGTAGAGTCTCCAAAAGTGGTGATCCTAGAAAAATTGAATATGGCGAAGCCTCAAGTTACCAGGAAGAGAATGCTTGCACCAATCTTATCCAAGAAGAAGAGGAAGATGCACCATGCACAGTTGAAGACCCAACATCCCATCATTAGGTTGCAGGCAATGTGGAAGGTGAATTCACTTTTAGCTTCTTTGTTGGTGATTTAAAGATCACTGCAAAGGAGATTGATTCTATTGATGGTGGTGAGAAATATTTTGGACCAAATAAAAAAGAAGAACATAAATCGGATTTCTAGTCACCACTTGAGCTTCATGGTGAGGTCGGTCAACAATAAGAAGAAGAGGAGTTTTTTCCTCAAGAATCACACTTCCTTGCAGGACCATTGAAGATGACTGAAAGTGAGATAGGAAGGTCTTGAGCACTTTTCATGGCACTAATGCATTGGTGTCACATTGTTGTTGGAGAATGGAGGATAAATATTCCATTTAATACTTGGAGAAGATTCAAAAAGCAGTGATAGACATAAGAGGTGCATTTTTGTAGATGCTTTATGATAGAGATCATCTTCTCAATCTTGTGAAGATGTATCATAATTCATCACTAGAATATGAATATGAGATAGACAAGCTCACTCATGAATTGGAGATCACCCAGAAAGCTCTTCAAGAATCAATATTGTATATTGATTAGCTTCATAGAGAGTTTTGATCATGCCACAACCTCCATCCCTCATGGAAAATGATCATGTGCACATGGTAGGAGACACTTTAGGATTAATGAAGGAACCTTATGTGGAGGATAAGCATGAGGAAAATTCTAATTTATAGGTGTTTGTGAAAAGAGATGATATTGAAGACAATGGCCAAGCACTTGTCTTAAACATTGATGAGAAGGACTCAACTATGGGAGAGATAGTTGAGGACAAGACATTTGGATAAGCTAGCAGATGTGCATATTTATCCAAGGATTGGATGGATGAGTACATAACAAAGATGGAGATCCAAGGGTACACTAATCTTGCTCACCTTGGTAGGACATTATTTAAAACTTCATTCATTGAGAAATCTTGTGAGCAATAAGAGAAATTCAAAATGCATGTTCTTTGTAAGAGGACATTCATGAAGGAAGTTGGCCAAGTGCTATATGTGCATCAGGAGGATCATGGGATGCCCTTATTGTAGAAATATTTAATTTTGGAGGAGGTATATAGATTCACTCCACTTGGACTAGCCAACAAAGATGTTGATTCATCCATGAATTGGGTGGATCAATATGTCTCAGAGATAGATGCACACAGAGGTAAGAGTTTTGTTTACACCAATAGAAACTGTTGAATGGCACCTCTCTTAATTTCCTATATTATGAGCATGAACAAATATTTCCATGGTCAACATATGATGCATTTAATATGCATAGTGGGCTTGGAAGTTCCAATAGATTCATTTCGATGGAGCATATGGCATTGATGCTCAATAGGATTTTATCCTCCTGTTGGAAATATTCATAAAAATTCCAACAAGGACTTGGAAGAGTGTACTTCCAATTTGGTTATGGGATCCTGACATCATTTGGAATGACACATTGTTTTAGATGATCAAGTTCTTGGTAAAATGCTACATAAACCATGGGATCTTGGAATTCCTTGGAATGATATATTGTTACAAGTGACATAGGTGATGCTTGGAGGAATGCATGACAAACAGTGGGATCCTTGAATTGTCTAGTTCTATAGTTTGTAGTTGGAAAAATAAGTGTGTATTAAACCTCCTTCCAGTTCTCAGGTTCATTTGGGACCTTGAGATCAACTTCGAACTCAGTTGTTTCAGTTGGATTACCCAAAGAGATGCATAGAAGATAGATTTATTCCTCTAGAAGAGGATAATAATCAGAGTAGCACGGAAAAAAGCATGGTGGATATATTTGAGTTTAGATTGGATTTGGAATCCTAGTTAGCTTAGGATCATATATTGGGAGCTATGTATTGTGCACATTCTGAAACAACGCTAAAGCACAATTTGGATGGTGATCAGGTTCCTTAGCATTCATGTTGCAATTGCTTAAGGACAATAAATTTTGGGCACTGTAATGTACACTCCCCGAGGGATCTATGGTCATCCTTCTACCTTTTATACCCTTATAGGTTCTGGAAAAAATTTAATAAGTGAAGGGGTTAGTTTTGTATGCATTAATTGTCAAGTATAATTAATTTTGAAACTTAGGAAAGTGTGCATTGTATTAATTATAAATATTTTATTATTATTTAATTTTATGATGAGTGGACATGATTAGTTATCTAGGAGGGAACATATGAGATATGTGGACCCATTGAGTTGTCATCCACAATGGAAACTAGAAGAAAAGCAGAAAAATCCATAAATCCACTGAAATGATGGAAGGAAGCATAAAAGCAGGATAAAAGCAGGAAATTTCATAAAAGTAGAAGAAAGAAGAAAAGCAGGAAAATCATGGAAAAGCGCTAAAGTAGAGAAAATCGAGGAAAAGCAATATGTTTCCAAAAACAGAAAAGCAGACGAAGCATAAAGGAAACAATGTAAGGTAAAAGTTGCAGTAAACAATGAGGGCACATTACTTGAGGAGGATGGACCACATTAAATATATCCAAAGACCAACTCATCTTATAAAAGGATTTTCTTCCCAATGCACATATTTTGGTCATTTTGATAATTGTCTGGAGAGCTCTGCACCTTAGAGGCTTGGGAGATGCGTCCCTAGCCAACTTTGGGTGATGTGCCCCATTGCAAACATTGTTCCATTCATATTCTTAGTGATAATTCATCTATTAGAGTTTCATTACAGATATGATCCATCCCATATATTAAAGGATTCGAGTTTCAAGAGATTGTGAAGAGATAGATGCATCTGTGTTGGTGATTGTGAAGTGATTTGGTTAGAGGAAGAGGGAAATTTGAGAAATTTATTCCTTGTGAGTTGTAGAATTTTTTCTTGTGCCTTCAATGAGCCGAAATATGATAATTTCCTTACCATGGCTCTGATCTAGTGGTTACATCCCTCCCTTTCCTTCTCGAATTCAATAATCTTGCTTCTATGTTGTACAATCATAAAGGTTGAGGACTCTTTGTAAGTTTGGTTCCAATATACTATCATTTGCTGCTATAAAACTTTGATATAATTTTTTTTTGTTCATGTACATGTAGTTGATATCATATATCAGTTCTATGGAATAATTCATGAGCCTTTGTTGTTGTTTGTAATTTGTTGTTTCAATGCTTTCTCCCTAGTATGGCAAAATTGTTTAGTTTCCAGTTTGAATGAATTTTATGGTCTAATTTTTTAATGATATCTGGTATGAAGGTTCTATTAGTAAAATTATATGTATTAAAACCCAACCATATCTCCTGAATAGAAATTAGGAATCCTTTAATACCATTCGAATTAATATGGAAGTTTACTCTTTCATTAGTCCAAGTCTCTCCCTTTTCACCTAGTTAGATCCTTATTTCCTAGTCTCCTTGAGTCCATATCAGGGTGGGGGAAGTATATTTATCTCACCTAAGGTTAGATTAGTGTGCACCAAAAGCAACGGGGGTTCCACAGAAGACCCGAGGATATTGCCTTAGAGTCTTTGGATTTTCCAAAGGGTCGACCCAGGCATGATGCACTCCCGAATGTGCCACTGTCAAAGTACTGAACTTGATCCCATCTCATTTGCAACCTTGTAAGTGTGTCATACCTACTCCCTGTGTGTACAAACTGTTAGAATTGATTTAGTGTGCCTAATAGGGGTTTGGGTACATTACATCTAGTTTCTTGTAGGTACTGCTCTTTTTATGAGATCTCAGTATTTTAAAACATATAAGACATGATTGTGATTGGAAATAACTGTTGGAGCGGGTTTTGGACCTATATAGGAAGTCACATTTTGAATATGGACCATGTGACAGTTAGGTAATTGGACGAGAACCATGTAGAAGGAAAATGTTAGTTAGAAAATAATAATTAAGAGTGTTGTTCACTTTGTAACGGACTCCACCCATATATTGATGTATAAATATGTAAGAGATATGAGGGTAGAGAAAATATTTATGGGAAATTTGTTTGTTTATAGAACCAACAGTAGCTAATTTTTGTGTAATTCTGGTAGTTGAAGACTAAGTACTAGTGCGCTCTACGCAAGCTATGTAGATTTATTCCAATGTTAATGGAGAGACTCTAATTGTAGCACTCTATGTTCATGTTCAATGTGATGAATGTTTGTTTCTGTTGCACATAGTTGAATTTGTACGTTGTTGTTACTTCTGTTAATGTTAAATAATGATATGCTATGTGATAATTGAATGAATAATGGATAGGTTGAATGTATGATTCACATCCATTCAAAACTATAGAAAATTGGTTCATATAGTCCCTTGTGATACCTTGGGTGAGACGTCATATGTTCGCAAGTGATGTCGAAAGGGACGATGTATGGGGTTTTATTGGTGTGATTGATGTTGAAACTTGGGTATTCCCGTGCGCCAACAATAACCAATTGTAGTAGATTGACATAAAACAAATATCATCTTCGCAATTATTTTTCTTGTAGGGTAGCACAATACAACCTTCCACCACAAATTTAAAACTAGTACATGATCAAGAGATCACAAGAGACAGAAGATAAAATTATTTTTGCACCTACTTACAACAAAGAAAACAAAAATCAAACGATTAAATGCATTACTCTATCATGTAAACATAAAAAACTAAATTTTACAAGATCTTTCACTATCCTGGTCCTCCTGCGAGGAAGTTATGACCAGCCCTACTCGGATACCGTGAATAATCACAAGGCATAACACAGAAAACACACATTGAACAAAACACTCAGAAAGATTATGTAAAACTATACCTTGAAGGCTAAATTGGACACTTCCTTACATTAACATTAAAGAAATCTGAATTATAGAGTTTACATTAGGTTCTTGAATGTTCGATGGATATTGTTTGTGCAATATTGAAGCATCCTTGTCGGTGCAACTATAACATTTTGTTGGTGGATTTATAATCAATATATATTGATACAATGAATCAAAATTATCCTTAACATTTGAATAATCACGGGGAGTAACAAAGAAAACACATAGTGAAAAAAATACTCAAAATGTTGATGGAAAACTAAACCTTGAAGGCCAAATAGGTCACTTCCTTACATTTCCATTTAAGAAATATTGATTTATAGAGATTACATGAGGTTCTTGAGTGTTCTATGGAGATTTTCGATGCAATCTCAAAGCATCCTTTTTATGGCATCTAGAACACTCTATCAATGGATGTCTAATAAATCTACAATGATACAACGAGTCAACATTATCCTTAACACCCCCCCTTAATGTTGACCACATAAAACAATGGTTACATGAAAATGATTTTTACAACAATATGGGTCACACCTACCACTTTGGGTCTTATGGCTAAATATGTACCCATTTACAAATATTGTCTCCAATCTGAAGTTGTGGATCTTTATAGTGCATAGGGATTGAATGTAAGGCTGTCTGGTTTGGATCTTTACAATAGGAAACATGATCTTACAGAAAATGTCTGTTCCAGGAACAAGGAGTTACAGGTTATAACACCATACCATATCAAAAATTGCAACTACTTAAGATTCCATTTGAAAATGAATCACCGTTGGCCATAGAATACCTTTGTGGTTTCAAGAAGAAAAACTTAATTATTTAACTTTTATCTAAAGACAACATGAATTAAATGTACTACAAGGCAAGATACAATATAAGTTATTACATTATGAATTGGTTCACAAACATCACGCATTAATTCTAATAATTAAATCCTTTTACTATTCTTAAAACTAACTATGTTTACTATTCCTAAAACTAACTATGATTACTATTCCTAAAACTAACTAGCTATGAGAGAAACTGTTAAACTATTTGCATGCAGAAAAGGTACCAATAGTATGGTGTGATATTACTAGTTGGCATGAAATTTAAATTATAGTGACATCATAATAACATAGTGAATATTATCTTTGTACAAGAAGGATATTTATTATTTATTATCTTATGAAAAGAAGGAAATATATTTCCCATTGTGTCAGTAAAATTGAATATAAGGAAGCTAGGGTTATTGCTAAATATAAGGAAGTAGGGGTTATTGTTGAATATAAGGGAGCATAGGTTCACCTACATGATTTAACACATAGGTTAAAAATAAATGGGTACAAAAGTTTATTTGACATATCAAACTCAAGATCAATTAGCAAAAGGGTAAGCTCGAAAATTTTAGGCTTACTTTAGCTCATGAATACTAAGTACTCAACCCTCAAAGAACTCTTACAGGGAATTGCACCAATCAATAAGCCATCATAGTGTCAAAGAGAGTGGGGGAATAGAGTTGGAAAGTTGACGGTAAAGGAGGGATATCAATTTTTTTAATAATTTTTTGATTCCTCCAGTATCCTTAATGTGTAAAACAAATTGGAATGGGATTCCAAAAGTAAATGCCTTTTGTTGAACATTAGCACATGGGAGAGTGCTAGCAATTGAGAATTAAAAAAAATGCATTCAAGGGCCATCTCAGTGTTATCTATGTAGATAAATAAAAAGATAGTATCACATCTCTTTCTTGAATTCCCTTACTCCCAACATGTTCAGTTATTATCCTTAGCAGAGCTTGGAAAGGAAGTTCGACAACAACATCCTAAAGGGATGTATTCATACATTGGAAATATTTTTACCCTGGATTGTTGTGGAAGCGACATGTCTTCTCTTGGGTTTGGAAATATATCTCCAAATATTTATGTTGGAAGATTTGGTTATTCAAAAACATGGTGATAGAGATGATGTAATAACACCAAGGAAAACAATAATAAAAGTGAAAGCATTGATGAATGAAGCTTTTATGCACTGACCCATCAGTCGGCTCAACAATGAAAATCTAATAATCTAAGAGAAGATAATGATTCAATATTTAATTCAAGGAATCCCCATTCATTATAAATTAATCTAAAAGAAACCTAATATAGGACTTCATTGGAAAATAAAGTATGAATATGAAGAATTTTTTACCTAGTCAAAAGAGAAAAAACAACACTATATATTTTTTTATGGAGCATCAAAAGGAAACCTATAGGTTGTGGTGTTGGAGGGGCCATCCTTCACCCCAAAGGAAATGCATAATTAATATTTGCATGGGGATTAGGGAGAGTGACAAATAATAAAGTAGAGATTCATTCTCTATTTCTAGGCACATCTGTTTTAATCTCTTAGAACATCAAATCCTTTCTCATATTGGGAGACTCCTCTCTAATAATAATATTAGGGAGAAAACATAAACATGAATATGATACAACTATTAGTCATATATTCCTCTATGTTCTTAATATTTAATTTTCTCTCCCATGGTTGGGTCTTGAGGGTCCATTATGATTTCAGTCATCGATGGTGGCCGGGAGATAGGTTGATCCTCTTGAGTGAACTCGACAACTTCACTTGGATTGGAGGGATTGATCTAGGAGGGAAAAAATATCAATGGTGGCATCAAGGTACTTATCGAAAATGCTAAAGGCCACGTCTCTCACTTTTGTGGTCAATTTAGGTGTGGCATGTAGAGACTATGTTTTGATCTTCTTGGTAATTGTTCCCACATGCATCTCTATAATTTATGTGACTCGTGTTTGCTTTTTTTCTAAGATCCAAGTGTCTTTGTGAGTAGTCACAATTTTTGGTAACTACATAGTTGACATGGGAGGGGTTGGATTGAATGATGTATGGAACTACTTGACAACTTGATCAGATGTCTACCTGGGCTCAAGGTATTTTCATTTCTTCTACAACTGCACATAGGGTAGTGATAGTGCTTACTTATAGAGGAATCATGATGGGTACCTTATCAAAATCCTCGTCTCCTTCCTATAATTTATTCTTTGGAAACATAAAATGTTACCTTTGTCCATGGCCACTATGTTGATTCCTAGATAGCTATGCACTTCCCCTTAGATGTTCTTTTGTTGTGATGATGTAGTGAAATGGGTTAACCAAATTCTTTCAGCTCCCTCCATGATCGTCCATATTTAGTTGTTATCTATGTGTTATCTCTCCAGGAGTCTTCCTAGGTTGTACTCGGAAGAACCTGGTAACTTGAACTTATCTTGAAGGATGGGGTAAAATGTGGATCAAGTTGGATCACCGAGATCAAAACTCATATGCTTAAAACATACAGGGATACATTCAAATAGACAAGGATTTAGTCACTGGTGTTCAGGAAGTTTGTAAAAGATAGACAGAAGAAATTTTATCGTGCTAGCAAACTCGTACATACAACATATATATATAAATGGAAAATCACAACAAGAAAAAGGGCACTGAATATCCAGTTCTCAATACAAAGATAGGATTACAACTATCTGGAATAGACAAATGAAAACCCAGGAAATAGACATTTCACTACAAGTATAAAAGATATAAGAATGGAAACTAAACACACATATGGAAAAATAAGCTTATATAAATGATATGTAACCAGAAGTCTGATAATACAAATTTAAGCAAAGTTTCTCCAAAATCCAACCCCTGTTCTACAAACTTCATGGGCTTTATAGCCTTTACAAACTTTTTTTAGATCCTAAAATGATGGATCGAATCTGCTAAAAATAACAACTAAGAACAGTTTTATGAAAGATGTGACAGTGCATTATGATCATAATAACTGATAACTTGCTGATACACCTATACTCGACAACTGAAACGAGCCATTGGGGGCTGGAGGACGCGTTTGAAACCGCTGTCTGCAAGAAACCTGTAGGTGTCTTTTTCTAAAAATAGAGAGGAATATTCCTTTGTTTACCTTGCTGGCCCCCTCAGTCTAGAACAGAACATTGAAACAACTCCTATTTATTATCACCTTCAATTGGAAACCATCCACGTGTCTTTTTGGAATGACAAAAGTTGGAGCTGTGCAAAAAGATGTCATTCTGCCCTTCTCTGCATTTTTGGTGGCAAGAGCCAAAATTCGAACTTGTAAGCCACCGAAAACTCTGTTTCAAAACTGGCTTTACAATTTGCAAAAATGATTCCTTTGGTCTGTTTGATGCATATTTTCCAACATAACATGTCCTCAGAGCATCAAGATCTACAGGTAGTTTACTTGAAAGAATAGCATATATCGAGATAATTATTCCAGTCGTATGCTGGTTCTATTTTAATAGACCTATCTCCTAAGAAATGGTGTTATGTAAAAACAACGTAGCTGCAGAATGGCGAGCCCTAGCTGCTACACAAACTAAAGTATTATTCATAAGGAATACAATGAACCTTGTCATGTCCATCAAGTAAAAAACTGGTTTTACACTCAGTAACTGAAATGTTATTTGGTGTTTTCACCTTGACAGCCTTCCAATCTATCGTTCTTTTGAGAACTGTCACATTGCATTCCAGCTCCATCCATCTTGCCATCAAACATATACACGAGTGTTAAGGAAACCATAAAACGTGACCTCTTTGATCCAAATGATGAACAAATTCAAAACCCTGTAGAGGCAATCTAGCACATGCTGCCATCACCATTAAAGCTTCCAGATCTGTCTTTGCGCGCCATATGAATTAACAAAGGGGCATTTGCAAATATTTTGATGGAAAATTACACCTGTAAAATATTAAAGCTCCCCGTGGCACTTTGATTCGAGGCTTTGAACATGGCTTGATTCGTGAAAAGGGCCCAAAATTATGCGCTTCTAAATACAACTGCAACTTACATCAACAACCCAAAATTGTCATCTGTCTAACATGAGTATCCCATTTGTATTATCTATACTATTAACATACTCCATGAGAGCCATTCGTGCTGTGATTGCATCTGGATCTACCTCTACTATGTCGATTCAATTATCTCATTCACATTTTCAATCTCATATGTTTCAATTGAAAGAAGCATATTATGTAATATGCATCAGGCAAGGATTGTTCGAGGTAGCATCTCCATATTCGGTTTCTTGATTTTAGTTTGAAGAAGTCGCCATGTGTTCCTCAGTTTTGCAAAAGCTCACTCCACAACATTCCATGTGTAGGACAACTTGAAGTTGAAGAGTCTTTGTTCATCAGTTAGTTCCCCCGAAAATGGCACAATCAACCAAGGTAGGAGTGGATAAGCATTATCCCCAATGATGTACTCTTGCATGTCATAACCCCCAAAGGGTACTGCAGGACCATTAAGTCTTGCACCTTCCTCACACAGTCTGTAAAAGAAAGAATTCCTTAATAGACCAGCATCATTAAGAGACCCAGGACAACCTGTGCAAATGTCTCGACCTGATACAATGCTGCCAATTCAACGTCATGGCCTGAAATCATAATAGCACCTGTAATCTCTTTAACTCATCAATTGATCTCCTGATGAGAATGAAGGCAATCCTTTAGGAAGAAAACTAATACCAAGAAACATCAAGTCTGCACCATCAATAATAAAGCGAAATACTTCACCTCAGAAGATTGTGATGTGAAACATTAGAACCCTAAAAACCCTGATGCAGATTTGCTGAGTATTCAAATGGAGGGGCGATCTTCACCTGCAAATTATCTTGTGGCCAACTCATGAATGGTTCATAGCTCGATTTGTGGCTTAGCTTAAGGTTTGACCCATAGCTTGACTTGACCTGTGCATTGTGTGGTATGACCCGTGGCTTTAACCATATGACACAATTTGTGGCTTTGAACTGGAGCTTAACTCAAGCATTGGCTTTTGGACATATGTGACATGGTTTCGGTTTGCATTGGTAGAATGGCTATAACCTAAACCATGATTTGGCTCAAATATGAATTGTGAATATGAACTAGGAATTAGGCTTAGAACTTTAGATTTAGTCTAGGATAAAGCCCTTTGAAAGCATGCTCCTCTTTTAATAAAAATCTCAAATAAAGAAACTAGGAATACATCAAACTCAAGAATAGATTGTGCAGAGTTTATTTGGGTTTTCTAACCATTTATTCACAGGTCAGGATGACGAAGACAGAGGATTTTTTGGGAAAAAGTAATCAATCAGAAGCTTGATGAAAAATATGGAGGTTAAGACACCGACCAAAAGACTAAAGAAAATGATAAATCAAGTGAAGAGTGATGAAAACACTCATCAAAATACCAGTGCATTTTTATCGCTAACAACTGCCTCTAACTGGGATGGAGACCTCCCTGCGAGGCTCCAAGAACCTAGTAGTTCCAGTCACCTTCACCATTGGGCTATGGAGTCATCTAGCCTTTAGAACTAATCCCTGGAAAACCTGTAACATGCATGTAGCGTTCCTGTTTATTGAAGAAAACTGAAAACAACTGAAAGAATCTACTCGCTCATAGGATGAGCTTATTCTCTCTACCTACTCCTACCCTAACTAGTAGAGGCAGCTTTATCAGGTAAAACTTAATTTCCAATGCAGCCAAGAAAGTGATTGACTTCCCACTTTATGCAAAGTCAAAGACATCCAGACTGTAGCGTGTGAAACATAATCTTTAAAATCATGCTTACAACCCAAAAATATGACCTTAAAGATGGCAACAACTGATATTTTCTCACTGTGAAGCATCTCCATGTAATTGGAAATTGGATCTTGAAATTCATACAGGTCTATCTGCTCAACATTTGACAAAGAAATATGCATCATAAACTGCTGATATAAACCTTTCTTCCCCCTTTCACTAGATCTTTCTGACTTAGATTTACTACATTTTCTTGCTGATGTATACATTTGTTCTTTAACATCAATACATTCAAAAGAAAAATGTTGATTTTCATCAATAGATAAAACAACAGACACATCTGATATGATGCCAGATATTTCTATGTCATTACTATCATTCAACACCTCTTGATCTTCGTGGAAAATGTCATCTTCAATAATAGAAGCTTTATCACAAATCTGATTTTTGTGATAAGCAAAATCTTTGTGATACGAAGAAAACTCTTCACAACATCCTTCAAAAAGATATTCAACTGGAAAATAATCTTTACAAGAGGAATTGAAGGTTGAATGGAAATATGCCAAAGAGATAACACTTGCATTTGGAAGAGACCGACACTAGTCAAGAGAAATCCCTTCTAATGAATACCTAAAAAGCTTAATTTGGACATCTTCATGTACAATTTCAAGCCAATAAATAAAGTCATGAAAATCCAACAAGTGTTCAGCTGGAACTTCCCATTCTTCTCCTCGAAATATGGGAAGACTATTTTCCCATTCATCTCTACTAGGAAGTGGGTTAGGGTAACCAACAATACTCGAGAAATTGCAAAATGCATACCTCTTTGCTAAGATCTGGTTCATTTTATACCAATGGATTCGCCTATAGATTTCTGATCAATGGAGTCGCCACTGAATCCATCCTTCATGGAGTCACCAGATAGATTATTACAACCAAGAAAATGTCCAGGCTTTGTCTATCATCAAAGCTGGATCTATGTCATTCTCCCAAGGAAGCTGAGATTCAATCTCCTCTCCCCGACAGCGGCACCAATTTGTTATCTCTCCAGGAGTCTTCCTAGGTTGTACTCGGAAGAGCCTGGTAACTTGAACTTATCTTGAAGGATGGGGTAAAATGTGGATCAAGTTGGATGACTAATATCAAAACTCATATGCTCAAAACATACAAGGATACATTCAAATAGACAAGGCTTTAGCCACTGGTGTTCAGGAAGTTTGTAAAAGATAGACAGAAGAACTCTTACCGTGCTAGCAAACTCATACATACAACATATATATATATATATATATATGGCAAATCACGACAAGCAAAAGGGCACTGAATATCCAGTTCTCAATACGAAGATAGGATTACAGCTTTCTGGCATAGACAAATGAAAACTCAGGAAATAGACATTTCACTGCAAGTATAAAAGATATAAGAATGGAAACTGAACAAACATATGGAAAAAGAAGCTTATATAAATGATATGTAACCAAAAGTCTGATAATACAATTTTAAGCAAAGTTTCTCTGAAATCCAATCCCTGTTCTACATACTTCATGGGCTTTATAACCTCTACAAACTTTTTTCAGATCCTGAAATGATGGAATGAATCTGCTAAAAATAACAACTAAGAACAATTTTATGAAATATGTGACAGTGTATTATGATCAAAATAACTGATAACTTGCTGATACACCTATACTCGATAGCTGAAACGCGCCTCTGAGGGCTGGAGGACGAGTTTGAAACCGCTATCTGCAAGAAACCTGTAGGTGTCTTTTTCTAAAAATAGACAGGAATATTCCTTTGTTTACCTTGCTGGCGCCCTTAGTCTAGAACAGAACATTGAAATAGCTCCTATTTATTATCACCTTCAAGTGGAAACCATCCACGTGTCTTTTTGGAATGAAAAAAGTTGGAACTGTGCAAAAAGAAGTCATTCTGCCCTTCAATGCATTTTTGGTGGCTAAAGAGCCAAAATTCGAACTTGTAAGCCACCGAAAACTCTATTTCAAAACTGGCTTTACAATTTGCAAAAATGATTCCTTTGGTCTGTCTGATGCATATTTTCCAACATAACATGTCCTCAGAGCATCAAGATATATAGGTAGTTGACTTGAAAGAAAAACATATATCGAGATAATTATCCCAGTCATATGCTGGTTATGTTTTAATAGACCTATCTCCTAAGAAATGGTGTTATGTAAAAACAATGTAGCTGCAAAATGGCGAGCCCTAGATGCTACACAAACTAACGGCTTATTCATAAGGAATACAATGAACCCTATCATGTCCATCAAGTAAACAACCGGTTTTACACTCAGCAACTGAAATGTTATTTGGTGTTTTAACCTCGGCAGCCTTCCAATCTATCGTTCTTTTGAGAACTGTCACATTGCATTCCAGCTCCGTCCATCTTGCCATCAAACATATACATGAGTGTTACGGAAACCATAAACGTGACCTCTTTGATCCAAATGATGAACAAATTCAAAACCCTGTAGAGGCAATCTAGCACATGCTGCCATCGCCATTAAAGCTTCCAGATCTGTCTTTGTGCGCCATATGAATTTACAAAGGGGCATTTTCAAATCTTTTGATGGAAAGTTACACCTGTACAATATTAAAGCTCCTCATGGTACTTTGATTCGAAGCTTAGAACATGGCTTGATTCATGAAAAGGGCCCAAAATTATGCGCTTCTAAATACAGCTGCAACTTACATCAACAACCCAAAATTGTCATCCATCTAACATGAGTATCCCATTTGTATTATCTATACTATTAACATACTCCAAGAGAGCCATTCATGCTGTGATTGCATATGGATCTACCTCTACTGTGTCCATTCAATTATCTCATTCACATTTTCAATCTCATATGTTTCAATTGAAAGAAGCATATTATGTAATATGCAACAGGCAAGGATTGTCCGGGGTAGCATCTCCATATTCGGTTTCTTGATTTTAGTTTGCAGAAGTTGCCATGTGTTCCTCAGTTTTGCAAAATCACACTCCACAACATTCCGTGTGTAGGACAGCTTGAAGTTGAAGAGTCTTTGTTCATCAATAAGTGCCCCCGAAAATGACACAATCAACCAGGGTAGGAGTGGATAAGAATTATCCCCAATGATGTACTCTCGCATGTCATAACCCCCAAAGGGTACTCCAAGACCATTAAGTCTTGCACCTTCCTCACACATTTTGTAAAAGGAAGAATTCCTTAATAGACTAGCATCATTAAGAGACCCATGCCAACCTGTGCAAATGTCTCGACCTGATACAATGCTGCCAGTTCAACGTCGTGGTCGGAAATCATAATAGCACCTGTAATCTCTTTAACTCATCAATTGATCTCCTGCTGAGAATGAAGGCAATCCTTTTGGAAGAAAACTAATACCAAGAAACATCAAGTCTGCACCGTCAATAATAAAGAGAAATAATTCACCTTAGAAGCTTGCAATCTGAAACATTAGAACCCTAAAAATGCTGATGCCGATTTGCTAAGTATTCAAATGGAGGGGTGATCTCCACTTGCAAATTATATCATGGCCAACTCATGACTGGTTCATAGCTCGATTCGTGGCTTAGCTTAAGGTTTGACCCATAGCTTGACTTGACCTGTGCATTGCGTGGTATGACCCGTGGCTTTAACCATATGACACAATTTGTGGCTTTGAACTGTAGCCTAACTCAAGCATTGGCTTTTGGACATATGTGACATGGTTTCGGTTTACATTGGTAATATGGCTATAACCTAAACCATGATTTGGCTCATATATGAATTGTGAATATGAACTAGGGATTAGGCTTAGAACTTTAGATTTAGTGTAGGATAAATCCCTTTAAAAGCATGCTCCTCTTTTAATAAAAATCTCAAATAAAGAAAATAGGAATACATCAAACTCAAGAATAGATTGTGCAGAGTTTATTTGGGATTTCTAACCATTTATTCGCAGGTCAGGATGATGAAGCCAAAGGATTTTTTGGGCAAAAGTAATCAATCAGAAGCTTGATGAAAAATATGGAGGTTAAGACACCGGCCAAAAGACTGAAGAAAACGATAAATCAAGTGAAGAGTGATGAAAACACTCATCAAAATACCAGTGCATTTTGATCGCTAACACTATGGTAGTTTAAAAATTTGATCACTTGAGATAGTGGCTGATAATATTGGTAGGGAATATTGTTTGTTGTTTGGTATCATCTACCATTTCTCTTTACCGAGTCATAAAAGTCTTATCGTTAAATTGTATGTGAACCAATTCCTCCTTGTCCCTCCAAGGCCCATAAGTTATTAATACTAAACCCTTTCAATTGTTAAGAGTTGGTAACCCTGCTACGTCTCCCGGTTCAACATGGGAAAGGAAATAAGGAAATAATTGTAATTAAGAAATAAGTCTTGTCGTAGGCCTCCAAGGTGACCTCAATGAACTCATTTAAGTAAAATAGACACAAATTGAATCATTGGACTTGGGAACAACCTCCACTACCGAGAGTATGTCCAAGATACATTCTCCTTTTCATTGCTTGCAAAATACACGACATGCAATAATCCTTGTTGCCATTCTTATTGGACGTAGTAAATTGATAAAGTTTATTTTCAGTCCCTTGTTTCCCTGAAACATGTCATAGTGCATGTATAGGTATTCTTATCATACCTTCTAGGTATGTTTTTGTAAATTCATGCTCACTTCTGGGCCATCCCTTGAAAGGATAGTGAGGTCTTTGACTAACTCAATTGTAAATAGGTATGGTTGGTCAAACCATATCTTGTCCTAGTGCACTATTCTTAGGAGGAATCTAATACAATTTTGTATTGGAGCCTATGTGTTGAATATGGGATCCAAAGCATATTGAGAAATGATGAAACTTGCAAGGAATAGATCTTTTCAATGAATTGTTCTCTAATGTCCTAATAGATCAAGGTGAACTGATGCATGCAACATGAGTTATACAGGTGGAGGAATTTATTTGTGTTGGTGAAGTCATACTGTGTGATTATGGCCATTTAAATTTTAAGTCAATGAAACATAGAATTCAAAAGTATGCTTGAAACCCTAGAGACCTATTAGTTGGTTCACGTTGATAGAAGTTATAGCAAACAGGGAAATGCACTAGCAAATCAAGATTAAATTCTAGAGAAAGGGAATTTAATTGAAAATGGGGGAGCCCCCAAGATATTTTTGATCCCTTATTGAAGAACATGAATCAATTTACTCCTAACAAAAATCTAAATATCACTACAAGCATGCATGGGAATTGCACTTGAATAATGGAAAAGATCCATTGGAGGTAAAGAGTTTAATATCCCTCACGCAACATCTTGTATTCCACTCTCCCTTGTTGTGATGGAGGACCCAAAATTTAATCCAACATTCATTCACTTAAAATGCGATGGTGAGATATTAGTGATGTGGGTTTTTCCTACTATTAGCACGAAGTCATGGTTTGAAGGCCTAAAATTTTCTATAGGAGCACATGCATGGTCTTTGATCAATGGTGTATTCACTTCATGGATAGGGACTTAGTATCCCCCTCCTATGTGACATCTCTTCAAAGGAATTTATATATTTGTTACTCGTGTGACAATAACCCTCCATGTTGGATGGTATATAAATAGATATAGGGTGAATACTAATTTGAAGCCACCCCTTGAACCAAGGACAATCCAAGCCATTGCAAAAATTCCACCTTTATTAAGAAAATATATCTTGTTGATCTTTAAGTTTCTCTAATAACATCCGAACTTGGAGGTATGAATGAAGAGTACGAGGGGAGGGGATGATGTTAAATCCCATATCAACTGAATTAATATGCCATGCCACTTTTCACTCTAATCCAATCACATGCTAATTCTAAAGTGTGGTTTAAAAAAAATCATTAGAGATAGATGAGGGAAAGAGCCCCACCATTTTGGATTAACATTCCTTACTGCAATAACACACTACTTTTTTCCTTATAATTACTTTCATTACCAAACTAGCAAGATCAATGCGACTGACTAATCTAGGAGGGTTAATTTAACTGAAGTTCAACATACCAAAATAGAATTCCATGAGGTTGAAGGAATTATTACCATATAGTTTAAACCTACATAAACCAAGATAATGAAAATGAATTTCACCATAACATACATTGGAATTTCCAAAGTTCAATACTTGGAAAAAGGTAAAACAGGAGAGTAAATAACTTGTAGGATTTATGAGTGGTAGATTGTTGAAGGGAAAATTCAAGTAGCCTGAATGATTTAGCCACATTACACCTTTCACCCTGCATAGACCACGAATGTCCAACAACAATAGCCACTTCAAATTTTGGATCAAACTACAGTTGCAAGAAATTACCAAATATAATATACAAAGGGATCAAGTAATAGTAGTTGACATAAAAGCCCTTTTTTCACATCTTCTAGATCCCAAATACTCAGAGCGAATGACCTCGTTAACTTCTCATAGATATCAGGGTGGTGTGATAGCTCTTTCAAATTATCAATCTACAAATCAACAATACAAAGTCAATGAATTCAGAAAATCCATGAGCTCAATAAAAAGGTGAATATAAGACTATAAATTTAAAATTTATACCTTGGATTCATATTGGACATGTTAAATATCACCCTCTTGAAAATAAGCAAATATATCACTAGTGGCATCATGCTCCATTGGATATTTAGCTTGTAGTCATGTCTTATCAGCCTTCTTCAAGTGAAGAAAGTCAATGTAGGTATGACACAATCACAATTTAAAACCTTTATTTATAAAAACAAGAAGCACAGATTCAGACCATAGTAAGAGTTTGGAGAAAGGATGACTTCCAAATGTTACCAAATGGATGTCTCATCGAAGATGATGAGATAATAATTACATTTCTCTATATTGCAATGGAGGCTATGCACGATCAATAACATAGTGGAGAATTAAAGCAATCAATTGATAAATAATGAAAGATGAAAATTGAAAGTAGAAGAAATCAAAACCAGTTATAACTAATGAATTGGAATGTTTTTCAATTCCATAGATAGGCATTCCAACTTGTGGATATTAAAATAATAAAATTAAGTCAAACTCGAATAAAATAGAAAAAAAATATGATCGAACCATCCATGAGGCCAACTGGCCCATTGGACCAATATCCTTACATACATAGTTGTATTTTGAGGTAGCGCCAAGGACGAAATATCCTAACTATGCAAGTCTATGGTAAATAGACATTTTATCCCACTGTACTTTTCATCAAGAATTTTTCTATTGTCTTTCTTCCCACTTGTTTATGAGTTTTGAAATTATTCAACTTGACTAGTATCTTTTGTTGCTCTTTATTAAGCATTCTATATCAGTAACCTATGCTTTTCTTGTTAGAGTCCAAAGAAACTCCTTTGAGTTTTGTGACAATAGAAATTTAACAATATTGTTGTCTGAACAAGTTGAAAACTTGATTTGAATGTCATATGGTGAGAATATCCACATAATGAACCCAAAATAATATATATAAGAAGTCAAAATGAACCCAACATATTTGAACCATGAAAAAATATATAAGTTATAAATTCCTATAAAATATAATATGTGTTTCCAATAGAATATAAACTAATTAAAAAAACATCATGATCACCGATCTGAAACTAGTCCATGACAAAAATCCAACAGTACTTGTCCATACTCTCAACAACAACATCAACAACCGACTAAACAACATTTAGCGATATAAGCAGTACTTGTACATACTCTAAAGTCTCAACAACAACACGAACCACTGAGTAAACAACATCTAGCTTTGCTACAATTACATGAAAATCATCTACATCCGTGATAGTTTGCAAGAACTTCAATGGTCACCGAATGAAACCCCTTTCCATCTCCTTCAAATGGGTACAATCATCAAATTTATCTGGATATGGAAGGTGGATGTTTCTTGTGACCTTAATGACATTAACATTTGCATCTTAAAATATCAGTTTCACTCCATGGATTACCAAAAGTAAGTGAATTTTTCCAATGCTGACAATAGCACCATCATATGGATCTAGTATTTTCACTTTATCACCTTCCTTGAGTAGTTCATATCTTGTTGGGATTGATGGGCATTATCAAAAAAAAAAGTACACAAATATTGGGAAAAAAACTTATTAAAATTATATTCTAAAAGCATATGCAATTATTGAAATAACATAATTGAATGCACTCAACTTAGAGTCAATCTTTGAAACACCAACAAGGCTTGTCACTGATTTAAAATGTTTATGTGCATAAATGCTGTCACATTTTAGACTTTTAGCAATGCCATCTTCTCCTTTAATATTTTGCATGTGATTTCATCATGCACAAATTAAATATTACTATTCATATGCAACTAAAACCAAATAAATTTTGTTATAAGGACCATACATGTGCATGTTTCAGTTCATGTAATCATATATCAACACTAGGGATTGAAACTGCATGGTCCTTTTTTGAGTCTTTTGTCTTTCTTTCATTGTCTCAATTTACAATTTTCTATGATATTTGATAAGCATTTCCATTTATAAAAAAAAAGACGTTTTGTGAGGGAAGAGAAATGGAAGAAAAACGTCAACAAATTGCAAATTAAAGTGAAAAAATAGTTGCAAGGAAATGAAAATCAGCTTATCCGATGTAAATCAATTGATCCCCCCCTTATTAAATGCTTCAACAATAGGTTTAATGGATGAGGATAAGGACAACACTGTCTCTGTCAACCCATTTAACCATTTCATTGCATGGTTATAATCATCACTCGGGTTTTCAACCTTTGATGTCGTATGACTCGTACCTATTTGGATTTTGTTTCCTTGAGAAGATGTCATGGGACTTTATTTTCTAATTTCTGAAATATTATTATCTTTGGAATTTTCATCTACAAAATATTGAGCCATTTCATCCACACTTGGTTCTCTACTAGTTTCTCCAACCTACAAATCATTTTCAACACATAAGTAGTTAGATATACAAATCAAAATCAATAACACAATGTACAAAATCAATGAAAAAAGGCATAATATACTTACAAAGATGTTTTCTTTTTCTCTCAACCCACCTTGACCATAAACAAATCTACCCTTCACAAAATATCTTGCAAACTCCTCTCTTGTACTCTTTCCAATATAATCTTCGAAACACATGGATTCCTTCAAATATTCCCATTGTTTAAAAGTCAAGGTGATCTCCCTATATTTTCCATCGAAGATTTATTTTCTACATTTATGCCTAAAACTATTCAGCAAAATTCTCATCCTTTGCTTGTAATATTTCATGGATACCCTTCCACCAATAGTCTCAAAATCATTTTCCATTTGTTGCAAATCAATAGTTCTTGGATCTTGGTTTGAAAATTGTATTATGTAACATCCAAGTGAGACTTGATCCTCGTGCCCAACTCTGAGGCCCACCTTACAACATTTGGTCCACTAGAATGGCCATATTTTACCTCCATTGGTTAAGCCTTTTTCCCTTCAAATCTTATTTCTTTGGATTCCCTTTCTGTAGACTTATACATAGATTGAATAATTATTTGCCTTTAGCAAAAGCTGACACATCTTCATAACCATATTTGGGTGATACAAATTTACTTTGTTTTGTATATGCAACTCGGGGTGTACCTTATCATTCCTTGCTTGTAGGAGCTATATTTTTTTGTGGCATAAGGATCAATTGGTTTATCCTTTGCCACAACAGGTGTGGCACAACTAGGTAGATCACTAGTATTTTCAAATGTGGGTTCAGGCTTCAAATATTTTCTTTAATTTTAAATAAAGCTCTTTCAAATTTGATTGATCACATACCAATCTATCACCAATTTATTGGACATGAGCATCTGTTGATCCATCAGGTTGTTCATGATTTTCATTTTCAACTTCATCTCCACTTATTGATCTACCAATACGTTGGCTTCTATGAGTTGGCAACAATATGTCTTTTCTTTCCCTTGTTTATACTCATCTTTTGTAGAATCTAACTTTGCCCTATAAAACATAGAACTTATCAAATTAGTATCAAAATAATATATGAATATGACCTACATAATTAAACAAATCATATGAAACTTCCATGAAATATGCATTCAAGTGAAAAGGTAAAAGTAATTACCTACTTATTTCTAGTCCAAGAGATGATAAAAATTCTTCATTCATTGTGACTTTTCTTTACGAAAATGCTCATAGTCTGTCACATTTACGTCATCATTTCCAATGTCACTTTTGTGCTTCAATGAATTAGTCCTCATAGCCTTTATGTCCAACATTTCACAGGAAAAAAACGTCATTAAACCACTTATACTATGAAAAGATAACTTTATACTATGAACGAGAACTCTAGCCATAAAAACAATGATTTTTGCAAAAAAACAACACCAAAAACACCCTCGTTGATACCAGTATACATGTTTTTTTTTCAGAGTAAAAAATAGAGCCATGGCCTAAACATCCCATACTGGTGTTTACAAAAACTTTAAAATCAACCCCTAAATTGGAAAAAAAAAATTCTTCAAGAGATAAATTACAACTTTTTTGAAACTTGCATATTAAAAAAAATAAAAATCATAAATAATTTCCCCACTCTAACAATATAAAAATAAATAAATAATGATGTTATTCATAATGAAATAATACATTAGAAAATACAAGAACAAACGATTCATATAAATATTCAAAAAATCCTTTAGAGTTTCAATTATAAACATCATACTAATAAAAAACATCTAAATGCTTCATGTGAAATTATTCAAATTTATCCATGGATTCTGACACCCCATCAAAATCTACATTTTCTTTAGATGAAGGACTGGATGAAGATGTAGATGACCCATATTCTTTTCTATTATCAATGGGTGCACCATTTGAGTCTACATCTATGCCCATCATTTCAGATGTCATATTCCTTCGGGATCTACGGCTTGCTTTAACAAACTCCCATCTTGCAACTTCTTGTTTTGGTAGAACCCTCTTGATAATATCTATAGTCTTGGAGCGAAGAGTGTCTTTCTTTGTCAAATCAAAATCATAAACAAGTATATCAACTTCCTCTAATTTCAAGATGTCAATGCAGTGACGATTTATTTTTTGACCCTTTCGTTTTCTTTTTCTGCGAACCTTTTTCTCAACCACCATCTCTTGTACACACCATCAAATGGGTGTGTATCTGTTGCATACCAATGTACTTCTACTGATACTACTTCTTCATTTTCTTTATTGACCTTCATATCTTTTGCAGTCCAAAATGTATAATGACATGCATCATCTATAGCCAAAATTGCAATCATGCAACCCTACTTGATATCTTGTACTGAGCCCCTGTAAAGGTCTTCCATCTCTCGACGCTTTGTAGATGATCTTCTAGAGCCAATATACATTTCTCTTTCCTCTACTTGAGAAAAATAAACACCTCGAGGTTCAACATTTGTTACCTCATTTTCATTTGATAGACTTTGTGGCCAAGCAAATGGAGACTTCAAACATATATATCCATTTGTAGAGTTTGAAATTATGTCACTCTGCTCCATGAAAAAAGACTCCCACCAAATAGAATCAACACCATCAACGTACTCATATGTATCTTCAATATACTTTTTGATTTCTTCCAAGCATTGAGAAGAATCAACATCTCTATTATGTCATCTTGCAGTATGAATATCTGCATATGATTGCAATAACAATACATTTGAAGCATACATTTGACGATTTGGGATGAATTTCAAAAATTCCAAACCTGATGAAGGCCCCCATTATGTACAAGTTGAGAAGATTGCAGAGAGGAGCTTCTACCACTTTCAAGACAGGAGGCTCTACCACTTTTCGGGTTAGTTTTTTTTTTAAATGTAATTTTTTTTTAAAATTCATGTAGTATTAATTGAAGCAAGGCTTGCCCCCTATAACACGAATTTTAGTTTTGATTTAAAAAATAATAATTTTTTTAAACCTACTCGAATGCCACCTATCCCCCTAACCCCCTCCAACATTACAATTAAAAAAATTTAAAACACCCTCCCAACCTCTAACCCCCTTAACCCCCTAACCCATATATTAAAAAAGATAAAAAAAAATTAAAAATCTAGAAACTATATATTAAAAAATTAAAAAAAAAAACATTAATAACTATCCCCAACCCCCCCTAAATTATATATTAAATATTAAAAAAAAAAAAAACTACCCCCAATCCCCTAAACTATATATTAAAAAAAATTAAAAAAACAATAAAAACTACCCCCAACCCTCTAAACTAAACTATATAATAAAAATTAAAAAAAAACATTAAAAACTACCCCGGAACCCTAAAATAAACTATATTTTAATAAAATTAAAAAATTCCCCCATAACCCTCCCCCTAAACTATATATTAAAAAAATAAAAAATAAAACATTTAAAACTACCCCCTAAACTATATAATAAAAAAATAAAAACAAATTAAACCTACCCCCTAAACCCCCTTAAACTATATAATAATTTTTTTTTACAAAAACTTAAAACCTACCCCCTAACCTGTCACCCTCCTCCCGTCCCCTCCCTTCCTCCTCTTCGTGCCCCCTCCCTTCCCCCTCCTCCCCGTCTCTTCCTTCCCCTTCCTCCCGTCGTCCTTACCTTCCTCTTCCTCCCTCCACCCCTCCTTTCCTCCTCCTCCCCCTCCTCCTCCTCCCTTATCCCTCCTTCCCCCGCTCCCTTCTCCTTGCTCCTCTGCCCACATTACTCCGCTCACTTGGTAGCCAAAGGGTTGCCCCTCATGGGCGGCGTGATGTTGAATCCCTTCTCCCTCCTCTCCATCCATTATCCATGCTCCTATTCCCACATTCCTCTGCTCACTTGGGTGCCAAAGGGCCTCCCATGAGGGGCTTCCCTTTGGCGCCAAAGTGAGCAGAGGAATGTGGGAAGAGGCAAACGAAGAAGGGAGGAGGGGGAGGAGGGGGGAAGTGGGTGGAAAGAGGAGGAAGGGAGGGGTGATAAGAGGAGGATGAAGGGAGGGGCGACAAGAGGAGGAGGAAGGGAGAGGTGGTGGGAGGAAGGGGAAGGGAGTGGTAGGAGGGAGGGAGCGGCAGCGGGAGGATGAGGAAGGGAGGGCGGGGGACGACGAGGAAGGGAGGAGGAGAAAGGGAGGGAAAGGAGGAGGGGGAAGGGATGGCAGGGAGGGGGGAGCGAGGAGGGTGAAGGGTTACGGGGTAGGTTTTATTTGGTTGTAAGGGGGTTTTAGGGGTTAGGTTTAATTTTTTGTTTTTATTTTTATTATTATATAGTTTAGGGGGTGGGGGGTAGTTTTTCATTTTAATTTTTAATTTTTTATTATATAGTTTAGGGGGTAGGTTTTAATTTTTCTTATATAGCTTATGGGGGTTTACGGGGTAGGTTTTATTTTTTATTTTTTAATTTCCTTATAATATAGTTTACGGGGGTTAGGGGGTAGGTTATATTTTTTTTTTTTTTAATTTTATTATATAGTTTGGGGGGGGGGTTAAGGGGTAGGTTTTATTTTTTTATTATATAGTTTAGGGGGTAGGTTTTAATTTAATATTTTAATTCTTTATTATATAGCTTAGGGGGGGTTAGGTTTTAATTTTTAATTTTTAATTTTTATTATATAGATCAGGGGGGGTTAGGGGGTAGTTTTTAATGTTTTATATTTATAGTTTGGTTTAGTGGGGTTGGGGGTAGTTTTTAATGTTTTGTTTTTTAATTTTTAATATATAGTTTAGTTTAGGGGGATTGGGTGTAGTTTTTATTGTTTTTTTTTTAAATTTTAATATATAGTTTAGGGGGTAGTTTTTAATGTTTTTTTTTTAATTTGTTAATAATATATAGTTTGGGGGGGTTGGGGGCAGTTTTCAATGTTTCTTAAGGAAAATTTTAATATAGAGTTTAGGGGGGGGGGTAGGTTAGGGGGTAGTTTTTATTTTATTTTTAAAAATTGTAATATATAGTTTAGAGGGGTTGGGGGTAGTTATTTTTTCCATATAATGTTTTTAATGTAATGTTGTTGGGGGTAAAGGGTGATGAGACTTAAGAATCTCTTTTAATCAATGAAAAGAGTGAAGGAAAATATATTCAGGTGTTGAGTTATAATGTCATGGTTAAAAATTAACATATGAAGAAAGGGATTTGAAAGGAGTGACTATAAACATCTATCAAAATCCACAAGCATTGATTAATTATCTCATAGATATATTTTGAAGAGAAGGAGACTAGGTCTTAGATTTGTTCTCGGATTCATGTAAACTTTTTTATATTACATATGAAAGCATATTTCAAGTTTTCTTGTTTTTTTTATTCTTCATTATTTTTTTTTAAACTATGCTTGTTTATGCTATTTGACTTAACTTTTGTTTTTGTTTTTGGTGATTAAGTACAACAATAACATGCTCCTTACATAAAGGAAGAAATTGCATATCCATTGATAATGATCCATTGCAATGCAATTACATAAAGCAAAGAGTTAATGCTATTCAAGTTCTTCCAGATGAACTGCAATAAGTTGGTTTGAAGAAATGAGAGTTTAGTGAAACACTTGTGGAAAAGATGTCAAAAGAGCCTCAAACCCCATTAGAAGGGGTGTTTGTAAAGGATCACTTTGGGAATATTGGAGACATAGAAGACCCAATGGGAGAGGACATTGATGTCCCTGAAGAAAGCCAAGCTCTAGAAAATTCCAATTTCGATGAAGAATTTGTCCTGCATGATATTGTTGATTAGTTTCATGTCTTGAAGAAAATGTTAAATTTGACAATTTTTTTATAAGATATATTAGTATTGTTTTGACTTTCAGACTTTATTTTAGAAATAAAATGTCTATATATAATGCTTTTAATATGTTTTTGCAAATATATGATATAGTTTTTCTTTAATTTATGTGAATCGTCACTTTTCGGAAAATAATATGAAAAAGTTTCATTTTTATACAAAAAATTTGTAAAAATTCATTGAAAATGGTTTTAAATGCCCTTATTTTATGGAATTTTTTACAATTTTGTCAATAAAAATGTCTTGTTTTATAGAAAAAATTGCAAAATGTATATGTTTTTCATTATAAATTGCTTATAAATGTATGTTATTTTGTTAGATTTCTAAAAATACACTTGAAAATAGAAATTAAAAATATTTTACGACAAAGATAATTCAAAGGCCCAAAAAAATGCCTCAAAATGAAAATGGGTGATACTAGTATCAACCCTTTTTGTTTTTTGTGATAGGGAGTAGGTTTTAAATTTGTTTTTTAATTTTTTTACTATATAGTTTGGGGGGGGGGGGGGTTTAGGGGGTAGGTTTTAATTTAATATTTTAATTCTTTATTATATAGTTTAGGGGGGAGTTAGGTTTTAATTTGTTTTTTTTTAAATTTTATTATATAGTTTAGGGGGGTTGGGGGTAGTTTTAAAAGTTTTTTATTTTATTTTTTAATATATAGTTTAGTTTAGCGGGGTTGGGGGTAGCTTTTAATGAATTTTTTTTAAAATTTTTACTATATAGTTTAGTTTAGGGGGGTTCGAGGTAGTTTTTAATGTTTTCTTTTTAAATTTTAATATATAGTTTATGGGGGGTAGTTTTTAATGGTTTTTTTAATTTGTTAATATATAGTTCGGGGGGTTGGGGGTAGTTTTTAATGTTTTTTAAGGAACATTTTAATATAGAGTTTAGGGGGGTTAGAGGGCAATGAGACTTATGAATCTCTTTTAATCAATGAAAAGAGTGAAGGGAAATATAGTCAGGGGTTGAGTTATAATGTCGTGGTTAAAAATTAACATATGAAGAAAGGGATTTGAAAAGAGTGACTGTAAACATCTATCAAAAGCCACAAGAATTGATTAATTATCTCGTAAATATATTTTCAAGAGAAGGAGACTGGGTCTTAGATTTGTTCTCGGATTCACGTAAACTTTTTGATATTACATATGAAAGCATATTTCAAGTTCATTGTTTTTTTTTTTTAACTATGTTTGTTTATGCTATTTGACTTAACTTTTTTTTATTATTTTTGGTAATTAGGTACAACAATAGCATGCTCCTTACATAAAGGAAGAAATTGCATATCCATTGATAATGATCCATTGCAATGCAATTGCATAAAGCAAAGAGTTAATGCTATTCAAGTTCTTCCAGATGAACTGCAATAAGTTGGTTTGAAGAAATGAGAGTTTAGTGAAACACTTGTGGAAAAGATGTCAAAAGAGCCTCAACCCCCATTAGGAGGGGTTTTTGTAGAGGATCACTTTGGGAATCTTGTAGACATAGAATACCCAATGGAAGAGGACATTGATGTCCCTGAAGAAAGCCAAGCTCTAGAAAATTCCAATTTCGATGAAGAATTTGTCCTACATGATATTGTTGATTAGTTTCATGTCTTGAAGAAAATGTTAAATTTGACAATTTTTTGATAAGATATATTAGTATTGTTTTGACTTTGAGACTTTATTTAGAAATAAAATTTCTATATATAATGTTTTTAATATGTTTTTTACAAATATATGGTATAGTTTTTCTTTAATTTATGTGAATCGTCACTTTTCAAAAAATAATATGAAATAGTTTCATTTTTATACAAAAAATCTCTGAAAATTCATTGAAAATGGTTTTAAATGTCTTTATTTTCTGGAATTTTTTATAATTTTGTCCATAAAAATGTCTTATTTTATAGAAAACATTGCAAAATGTATATGTTTTTCATTATAGATTGCTTATAAATGTATGTTATTTTGTTAAATTTCTAAAATAACACTTGAAAATAGAAATTAAAAATATTTTACGATAAAGATAATTCAAAGGCCCAAAAAATGCCTCAAAATGAAGATGGGTTATACTTGTATCAACCCTTTTTGAAACGAAGGTAAAAGTAGATACTAAAATTAGGAGAGAGAAAAACGAGAATTGTGTCAAGTTCTCGTTTTGTAGTATAAGTGGTTATTACTGCATAGATAAATAGAAGTTAGAAGACCATGGCACAAATATCAAGAATTCATAATCCTACATAATCATGACTTAGCCAAATAACAAGACCATACACAAAAAAACAAGGAAATAGCAATCTCCATGCTCATCATAAAGTTACAAGAGTAACATGTTGCACTATTAAGGAAATAGTAACTAATATCTTGTGAATAATATCCTACTATAATGCTTTATATTGGTTGTGAAACTACTCACACTTACTTGCTCCAAAGTAAACATTTTCATCATCTTAGAACCAGAACCTCACTCCATACCATAGCCATAGAATCTGGTGTTATTATATGTGTGCATAAAGGACATTCACTAACATCCTGCCTAATGACTCACTCAATGCATGAGTTTTAAATTGGAAGCTAAAGACGATGACCCACTAAATTTATTAAGGTGTGAGTTGGATTGGTCATAATGATTTTGATGCTCATCCATAGTCATTTGTTAAGGTTATTTACTTGGTTTCCATTGGATTTATTTTAAAATTGAAACAATCATGTCTACTAGAAGTAGTGGATCAATTTCAATTTTTTTATTATTTGTTACCATTCCTTGATGTCTAGACTCTAAAATATTAGAAAGAATGAGCAGTTCATGGAAGTATTTTCTTTTTGGAACGAGGCTTTTCCATCTTTTGGTGACAAAAGTGTTATTAAAATTCTAACCATGTTCATTGCATTGCTAACTTAGTCAACATTGGATATTCTAATTGCTACTTAGTCAACATTGGATATTGTAATTGCTAACATAGTCAAAATTGGGTATCCTAAAAAAGGATTTCAAAAATTTATCTTTGAGCTTGCCTACAAAATTGGTGGCTAAGATAAATATAATATCATCATCTGCCATTGGAGAGTATGATTATTATGAAAGGCTCAATGTTTATAAGAAAATATCACTTCAATTATTCTTCCATATAGGCAAGCCACATACTTTGTTTATCCTTCCACATTGGGTCTATTATATGTCATCAGAATACCTCTCACCCAGATGGTGGCAACATTGTCATTGACATGTTCTAACTGTATAATATGATATAGAGATCCCTGGTCATGAGGTTGGAGTTCATGGAAAGAGTTTGTTTCAAATTGTATGACTGGGTAGAATAGCGTTACCGAGGTTTAATTATTTGAAGAAACTAACCTCCAATTCCAACCTACTAGTTATGCATAAATATCATTAATGATTGGATGGTTTCTTTTTTGGGAAATTTACCTTGTATTCTTTGAAAATATGAATGTCATTGAATTTATGCTTCTTTATTTGTATATACTAGTTGTTATTGCATCCCACCTATGTACTTGTTAATATTATATACTACTATAGACTAAATTCCAACTTCATTAGCATTCAGTACATTATTCACAATGGAAACATCATAAGGATATCTGAAAGATACACAATCAGAAAGCACAAAAACATATATCCTGGGAAACCCTCAAGGGGGGAGAATACCTAGAAAGAGCTTCCTCAATATAGATTATCAAAGTACAATGCCCAAAATAGGTCTCACAAATAAGATATACAAATCCAAAATCTAGACCCAAGCCAATCCTCCTCCTCCTTCGCAGATATCTCTCTCTCTTCTAATGTGAATTGCACAAGTGAGTGATGGTACAAATGAGAGGAACTCACTCTCTATTTATACTTTACCTTTTACTTGAATTTTATCCCAGCTAGGTCGGCCTCACTTTAACTGACTGCGCTGAACTCTCCTAGAAAGACTCAAATAATATTATATTACATTCATTAGGGTACTAACGACCCGTTTTACAATGGAGGCTTTAATTCATGACTTTTACATGACCAAACATAACAATGACATCTCCGAACGGAGGTAAAACATCCCCGACAAAGTTAAAATAATAAATTACAAGTAGAATATTCTTTGAAGTTACATTAATTTAACACTCCCCCTTAACAAGAAGGGTATTCTACTGACAACAACATCTGCATGTGTAACTCTACACAACATCATCAGAGGGAGATGGGGTATAATCAACAACATCATCTGTAACATTGGTTGATACATTTATAAATCATTGGAAGTTATTGAACATCATTATCATCTTCAATATAGAGATGAAGTATCATCATCTTCAGTATTGGAGCATCCTCATCTTCAGTACTGGAGCATCATCTTCTATAGCACTCGAGCATCCTCATCTTTAACATTGGATCATTATCTTCTTTAGCAATGGAGCATCATCATCTTCACCACTGGAATATCTGTATCACTGGAGCATCCTCATCTTTAACATTGGAATATCTGCAGCACTGGAGCATCCTCATATTCAGCATTGGAACATCTGGAGCACTAGAGCATCCTCATATTCAGTAATGGAACATATGTATCACTGGAGCATCCTGGAACATCATCATCCGCAATACTGGAGCATCCTCATCTACATTACAGGAATATCATCAGGGGCATCATCACCTGCAGCACACAGGATCCTTCCTCTCGGAACTAGGGATCCTGGACAATCCTTCCTTTCAGAAATCGGGATTCAGTCCAACAACTTTGGTGATCTTTCCTTTTGGAACTGGGATCATGGAAAATACTTCCTTTTGGAACTGGGATTATGGAAAATCCTTCCTTTTGGAACTCAGGATTCAATCCAACAACTCTGGTGATCCTTCATTTTGGAACTAGGATCATGGACAATCCCTCCTTCTGTAGCTGGGGATTCATTCCAACAACACTGGTGATCCTTCCTTTCGGAACTAGGGATTCAGTCCAACAACACTGGTGATCCTTCCTTTTAGAACTAGGGATCATGGAAAATCCTTCCTTTTGGAACTCGGGATTAATTCCAACACTCATATATTAGACAATCCTTCCTTTCAGAACTAGGGATTTAGTCTAATGATCAACATTTAATACTATCCTTCCTTTTGGAATTACAGGATCACTTTCTAGGTATGATCAATCCCGCCACAACTCAGGATCAACATTTAAGACTATCCTTCCTTTTGGAATTACGGGATTGCTGCCTAGGGATGATCAATCCCATCACAACTCGAGATCAACATTTAAGACTATCCTTCCTTTTGCATTTACGGGATCACTGTCTAGGAATGATCAATCCCACTCCACCACAACATCATCAGCACTAATCCCCCTTTCGAGGGAATTCCTTACGGACTACACCAAGCTTTTCACAGAAGTGATCAAACTTCACACAAGACAGAGGCTTAGTCAACACATATGCAACCTACCCATCCATGCTCATATATTGGAGCTTTATATCTCCCTTCTGCACCATATCATAGATGTATAAATATTGTATTTCTATGTGCTTTGACTTATCATGGAACACAAGGTTCTTTTTCATCTTTATACAACTCTAGTTATCACATAGAATCACTCTGGTATCCAACTCCATATCAAATAGACCTGATAACAAATTCTGAATCCATATAGCTTCACAACAAGAAGAACAGGTTTCAATATACTCTACTTATGCAATGCTGAGAGAAACACTGGATTGCTTCCTGCTTAGCCATGAGATCATGGATGACCCCAGACTGTAACATCTGCTTGAAGGGCTCTTCCTATCTGAGAGACTTCCTTCCCAATCAGAATCTGTGTACCCATACAGTCTGAACTCATGATCTCTAGAATAATTGAGACAATATCCTATTGTACCTTTTAGATACGTCATCACATGCGTTGCAGATACAAGATGAACATGTCTGGGATCAACCAAATACTGACTCAAGGTGTTCACAACAAATCATATATCTGGCCTAGTATTCGTCAGATACATCAACGACCCAATTAATTGCCTATATAGAGTCAGATCCACTAATTCTGACGAAGTATTAGATAATAACTTAAATTTGGTATCCATGGGTGTGGCCATGGCTTTACACTCCAACATATCAAATATTTTCAATATTTCTATTGCATACTTCCCTTGGCTAAGGAAAATTATCCCTGGGCTCTGCCATACCTCGAGACCTAGAAAATAATGCATTAAGCCAAGGTCTTTCATCTCGAATTCTACAACAAGCTTCTTCTTGCACTATGAGATTTGCTTCTCATTACCTATCAGGAACAAGTCATCCGCATATAGCAATAATATGACTGGTTCATCATCCATAACCTTGAAGTAAAGGTTAGGATCAACTTTACTCTTGGTAAATCCCATGCTCATTAGAAAACTATCGATTCTTCCATACCAAGCTATTGGAGCTTGCTTCAACATATACAGATCCTTCTTCAGTTTGTAGACATGTGTCTCTTTGTCTTCAACTTCAAAACCTTGTGGTTGTTCTATGTACATTTCTTCTTCAATGACACCATTCAAGAAAGTTGTTTTCACATCCATCTGGTGTAACTTCCACGTCATTGTGGCTGCAAGTGCCATGATGGTTCTAATGGAATTTTACCTTGCTACGGGAGCAAATGTCTCTTCATAATCGATTCCTTCCTTTTGAGATAATCGACAAGCCACAATACTTTCATCTTGTATATCCATTTATTTCATCTTTCTAAGTAACTGGATATCAAGATCTTGAACTCTGTTGCAAGTTCTCTCTTGCACACATCTATGATTTTCTCATCTTCAACCTTGTAGAAAAGGTTGATGTCTCATCACTCTAGGTGATCCTTGATCTCATCATTCTATCCATGGGTGACTTCTGAGCCCATACAAAGTCTTCTTCAATCTATCGCACATGTGGTTCTCTGATTCCTAAAGGTTTCTTGATAACTTCTTCTACTTTGATTACACCATGAGTCTGGCTACTAGAGAAACATCTCGTCATAGTCGACTGCCTCTGCTTGATTTTATAATTCTTGTTTATATTTGAACCATCGCCACTTGTCCTCCGGAACACGTGTCATCATTATTCTCTTGTAGGAGAGTACACATGATCTTTCCTACAAGTCAAATTTACTAGCATGGTTAGAAACATTTCATAGTTTCCAAAACATATGCATAAAACATAAGCCACACTGTCATAATGCTAACACAACATTCATCCACATCCTACATTCATATGGAAACTCTCTAGATACCTTCAATCTCTACCATGACATTATTAAGAGCGTGCACTAATCCTAATATGCCAGCAAAAAGGTTTCACTCTAGATAAGTAGCATTGGAATGTTGTATAGCACCATAGGCTACTTACCCATCACATATTAATGCAAATGTTCTAACATGCATACTACACTTATAGGAATATAAACATGTACACAACTGAACAATATCATTTAAACAATTTGATAAAAATGACAATTCAAATACTCATCTTTGTTTGTTTTGTAGGATCTCTTTTGATCCTAGTCTCCTTGTAGGGATTACTGGAATTTATGATGGTGAACTCTACTCCATCATCAAAGTTCTTGAATCAAGCTTGAGAGAGTGCTTTGAAGCACCACTATCACAAGACATAATATTCGATTTCTTCCTTTGGTAGCTTCTTGGGAGGTCCTTCTTCTTATTCTTCATCTTCAGAAAAATGAGCATGATGTCTTTTTTTACTCTTCTTCTTGCATTCTTATTTTTTTTCTAGACAATCTTTGGCAATATGTCCCATCTTATCACAACATAAACATTGATAAGATGAGAAGTCTCTTCGCTTGTGGTTTCCCTTCTTATACTTTTGAAACTTATTAGGAGGATGAAACTCCTTATGGTTTTTCTTCTTGAAATGAGTTTTTCCCTTTCCTCTTTTAGTATGGGTGGCTAGATCTTGATCATCATCTTTGAGTAGTGCCTCTCGATTTGCCACTCTAGCCTCTTCTTTGACACATTCTTCCCATACTACTTCAAATAGTAAACTTTCCATTCTTGCACACATTGTTTGAATAAAAGAGTCCTAAGGTCTAGTAATACCATTGAAAGTAGTCATCACAAGTTCATATTCATCAAGCTTATCTCCAATTGCTTCTAGTTTTTCTTTGAATTGAGAAACCCTGGTAAAGTAATCTTGGATAGATTCACCTAGATTCATCTTCATTCTTTTGAGTTGGGTTCTCAAATTCATCTTTCGATCGATGTTGTTTCCTTCATACATCCTTAATAGGGCATCAAACATCTCCTTTAGGGTTTTCTTGGAGGACACTTGTGGAATCAAATGATCCTTGATGGAATCTGCTATGATCCTCTTGGCTCTAATCATATCCTTCTTACGCTTTTCCTTGGCTTCAACTTCTGCGGGTTCTAGTACAAATTCTTTAATAAACTTTGAAAGATCATTCTCTTCTAGAATGATTACAATCCTATACTTCCAAGAACAAAAGTTCTCTATTCCTTCCAACTTGTCATCGAGCTTAGTGCTTGGGGCCATCTTATCCCGAAGAGCATAGAATAACCAAAAATTAAAGTTTCTCAAAATAAAAAACTGAACTCACCAAAAGATGCGCTTGACTGAGGCGAGTATGTTGGTAAACTTGGTTTCTGAAGATTCCAAAATTTCACCCTTGAAAATTGACTAGCGAAATTCTAGTCTACAGTTTTCTGGCTTTCTCTCTTTTTCTGGTTTTTCTGGTCCAAAGTCAAACTAGGGTTTGACTTTCTGGGAGTTTCACCCACTAAAAAAAATCGATTTTGGTACAAAAAATTTGATCTTTGAGAGGCGCACTACCCTATGTCAATTGCACTAAAAAATTCCACTTATGTGAGAAGCCCTAATTTTACCACTTCAGAGAGAGAGAGAGTCTTACCTTGTGAAAGTTGCTCTTTTCAAGCTACCTCTAATACCATGTTAAGATTATATGCTACTATAGAATAAATTCCAACTGGATTAGCATTCAAAACATTATTCACAATAGCAGCATCATAAGGATCTCTGAAAGATACACAATCACAAAGCACAAAACAATATATCCTGGGAAACTCTCAAGGGGAAGAAAACCCAACAAGAACTTCCTCAATATAGATGATCAAAGTAAAATGACCAAAATAGGTCTCACAAATAAGATAGACAAACCAAAACTCTAGACCCAAGCCAATCCTCCTCCTCCTTCACAGCTATCTCTCTCTCTCCTCTAATGCGAATTGCACAAGTGAGTGATGGTACAAATGAGAGGAACTCACTCTCTACTTATAATTTACCTTTTACTTGAATTTTATCCCATCAAGGTCAACATCACTTTAACTGACAGGGCCAACCTCTCCTAGAAAGACTCAAATAATATTATATTACATTCTTTAGGGTACTAACGACCTGTCTTACAATGGAAGATTTACCTCATGACTTTTACATGACAAAATATAATAATGACATCACCAAATGGAGGCAAAACATCCCCTACGGAGTTACAATAATAAAGTACAAGTAGAATATTGTTTGAATTTACATTAATTAATAGTATTGGATGTTAGTGCATGGCTTATGACAACTACCTCCTACCCGATCTATCAAAATTTGAATGTCACTAAAGCCATGCGTATGTATTTCTACATACTGGTTGTTATTGCCTCCCACCTATGTATTGTATATTAGTGCATGGATTATGAAAACTATGTGTCTCATGGATGAAGCAATTGTTTAGGCCAAAAAACCGTGGATTATACTCCGAGTAATATGTTTTGTGCTCATAAGCCATGTATGGGGCCTTTAACCACAACATATTCTGTAAAGAAGGAATACTAGGTCTACAAAAGGGTATGGCCACTTTTTTATGAAATAACATCACATGGATGGGTGTCACAACCCAATAAATGGTTAAAATACAAACAATAGGAATTTAGGTCCTAACCATTACTTTGGGGATCATACACAATTGCAAAGTTAGCCCTAGACCTCAACCCAATACTTGTAGAGAGGAAATCTAACATATTATAGAAATATTGTATTTTTAATGTGTGATAGAGTTAATACAAATAACACTACTAGATGAATCCAAAATGACAATATTCCTCTTAGAGATGGAGGCAACTCGAGTCTTCTTGCATCTTAGAGTTGTGCATATTTTTGGAGACTAGATAATGAAAAAAAAAAGTAAAGTGAGTTTTTTTCCATAGTTCTATCAATTGACACTTAGAATCAAGAGACAAAATTTTACTCTATTGGGTGGGTTGTTTGTCAAGGTAGACAATATTTGGATTAATTCTCCATGCATTAAAGAGTTGGAAGGAATAAATGTCTAAGGTATTGTTGTGTAGAGAAGGAAAATATATTTCTTGTGTTTTGTGGGAAATTAAAAGGGAGTGCCATTGCTATGTTGGTTGGATAATTCCCTAATTTATTTTTTGGTTGAATGATTGACCTAAAGGTATTTATCCTATTTCCTTCACCTTAGTGGTATCATACCCCATCTTAGGGGTGGAATATTTAATGGATACCTACAATTAGGTGGAAGAATTATCATAGAAATCCATTTTTGTTCAACCATTCAGTTTAAATTAAAATTTATATTGATTCTAAAAATAAAAATTTGGTCACAACATGAAAAACACCCTTATAGGAATCTTAAGGGGGGAAATAGGAAAGTAAAGTCAGAAAATGCTTAAATCCCTAGACCTACTAAATCCAAGGTTACCTTTATTGGTTAGACAAGTAAGTATAGTATTTTCCCTTAAGGGTACTAAACCTCCAATAATGTATGTGTAAGTTTTAATATATATCTTAAGTTAGTGATTAATTTCTTAAGTTATGAATTAGAATGTAAGCCCAATAATCCATGTAAATTAAATCTTGAACTAACAAATAAAGAAAATGTTATGCCAATTTCTTATTAATTAAATGTAAAACCTAAATTAGAAGTTAGAGTGAATTGAAAATGCATAATCATATTTTCAATTTTATGTTATTGTGTAGAAATGAATGTTGAGTAACGTACTTGAATGATTAAATATCAATTCAATCATATAAAAAATAAACTGTAAGTATACAATAAACCTTAACAGCAATATAAGAAATTTTATATCCTTAATGAGTTTGTCAAGTCTTTTTGTCGAAAACCTGATTTGCAACAAGTGGAATCTGAAAATTTGGAACAATATTTGTAGGGTGACTAGAGAGGTATGATGAAAGATACAAATACTATGGATTAATGTACAATTAACCATTTACTTTGGCCATCAATTTTTGCATGAAAGACAATGGAAAAATTAAGAGAAGCTCCTAATATTCCAAAAGGAGCACCAACAAATGGCCCACAAATTATGAGTCATGCTCAAATACAATACTAATCGCAACAAATGATTGTTACACAGAATTTTCGTTCTCACCATGATTACGAACCATGTACACTTTCCCTTGCCTTAATCCCTGAAGTGCTTGGCCAAAATCTCTGGAAGATGAGCCCTAATTTTTTTTCCCTTTGAAAAAACTCTACTTTGAGAGGGTGACGGCCTTTTCTCTCTAACAGGCTACGTCACCATCCCATTGGCGCACTTTACATCACTATGGGGTATGTCAGTGCCGCACTTTGCTTGTGCATGGGGTGTGTCACTTCCTGTACGAAGGGAAAAAAGAGAAGTTTCGAGAAGTATCTACAAAGAGACCCTCATGGAGGTTTATCCCTTCCATTTAGGGTGGATGTAGCATCCCCCTCACCCAATCTGACCATCAAGAGGGGACACTGGCCAAATATGGGATTTCAAATTTTGCCCCAGATCCATAATACGAATTTCAACAAACAAAATGTGTGCAAAAATGCAAATAAACATGCACAGCAGAATTAAAAATCTATCCACACACTTCTAGCATGCAAATACACAAGCATAACATTACAGGCATGAAATAAAAGCACTTCAAAATCAAATGCACAAGAATACTTATCTTTATCCAATGCAGATCCAAGCAACTAGCTGTGTAAGAGCGCTTTTCCACCCAACCATAGGCACTCTATCCAACATATACCCTTTTTGCTAGGAGGCCACCCCCATACTGGGCTATGAGGCCACCAGGGAGAAGGAAACACCTACAAGATTCTATGTCTCAGCCCACAACCCATTTTTCTCTTTGTGCTTAGCCAAATGATGATATAGATCTCTACATGGGTTTCAGTCAACCCTCAAAACCTTGGCTTCCACAATACCTTCCCCACACAACACCCTTCTAGCTCAGGAATCCACTTCATCGATTCGTGGTTCTCTTGTGTGATCCATATTGCTGGGTGCTTCCAGTGTGTGCATACTGAATAAGTCCAACCTGATATTGGTTGTTATAGAACCACCTGTAGCCTCAATGTGTGGCTTCTCAAGCACCTACGAGCAATAGAACTCAAGAGTAAGGGTTCCTAGATTTCCCAACCTCTCTGCTCACCTACAACCAACATTTTTCACTTCCAAATCTGCAGCATGGCCTCCAAATTCGTATTTCTGGGTTCAAAACAACATGGTAAGTTTCTTGACATCAATGGAGAGCTCTGCATCTCTTAATCTGTGTGAAATAATAATGATCAATGAGGGTTGACTCCAAAGGATATGGGAAATGGTGAAAATACAAACTGACATAACTTATCGCAGTAGAGAAAGGACTCCTGGAAGCTGCAGACCGACTCTGTCATGTCAGAACTGTCACAAAAGTGTAGTCAGTCCCATGCTTCAATAACTACATGAGGTGAATTTTCCCACCAACCACACACATGCATTAATGATTGGGAAAATGGTAAAAGAAAGAGATAATTGGATTATTCTCATCACATGATATAATTTTGGGTAAGTTCTAAGGTTGACACTTGGAAGCAATGATTTAGTCACTCATGGGACCCCTTCCTCTTCCCCTCTGGTGGAATCATAGTCCCTTTGGTGCTCTTTACACAACCATTATTGGACCATTTTATTAATTTTGCACATAATATTCTAAATCAGCATAAAAGCTAACCAAACAGTCCAAATAAAATATATACATCATACATGCCTAGATATTCACTAGTCAGGCCTTGGCCTTAGATCCGCTCTCGGAATTCATACTAGCATATTTACATCATTTACATAATTTTGGATAATTACATTCCAAGTCAAAAATGGGGGTATTACAGTGGATCTCGCTCACCTCCAAGCTTTCTGGGATCCTAATCCATCATTCTCCCTTAATCCTCTCCTCACCCCCTTATCTCTTTTAGTCTATAAATGCAATCCCACCCTCATGGGTAAGGGGGTTTAGAAGGAAATTAGCCAAATGTTAGAGGAATTAGTCCAGAGATCTGATCTTTGATAGTTTACATATTGAGGCAAGGCCATGTTGGAAGGTATCTTCAATGCCAAGGCTCTATATGGTTGTAATTCTTTCCTCTTTGATATTAATACATTAATGTATTCATTTCCCATAAATTATGTTTAATCTCATTTGTAGCATTTATCCTCAGTAATTTGCATAGATCTATCAGATTATCTTGTAGTTTCTACATGTTTCTTGTTCTCTTTGAATCTTTTGCAGAGTATATCTTCACCAATAAGTAGGATTGCGAAATCTTCAAGTTAGCGAGGACAACCTTTGAAAAAAGGTATAGATTCTTTACATTCAAGTGATTTGATAAATATAGGGAAAGGTTTACATTTATGTTATGTTTTGTTCTAGATCCATACCATTTGGACTAGAGAGCTTTGTCCTTGTTTGCATAGATGAACTGTCTTCAAACAATGATAGCCACACAAATTCAAAGAATAGTATTGAGAGTCATGCACTATTTCCTTTGTTGAAGGATTAAGAAGAAAAATATTGTTGAGGTCACCGCTTATTGAAAAAAATATTATTCAACAAGTTGGCCTTGGTTTTCCTTCTACAATCAGACGACCATGACTAGAAAAACCCACATAAAATGTATATTGTACAGATGCAAATAAACAAGAAGGAAAATGTTGCATATCCAATAGAATGATAAATCAAGGATAAATTTCATATGGATTTTAGAACAACTATTTGGCTTTGATATTTTTTATGAATGTATGTTCTTTACAAGTATATGCAAAATGTACTTTTTTTAAGAAGATGAAGAATTGTATGTGGTACTGGTAAGTGAGATTGGATTTTAATAAAAAAATTATATATCTTTTTAAAACATAATTAAAATGTATAATTTTATTTATATATGTATTTTATTTAAGTATATTTTTATAAATAAGAATATTATGAGAATTCAAGAGCTTGTTGGTCATAGGGTATGATGGATGAAGAGGAGATGGACTACTCTAAAGACCCCCTTTTATTACTCCATGGATTTAAGTGGTACTATAGGTAGGCTAGGTACTTTTGGTTCAGATCCCTTGGAGGAGGAAATGTTGAAAATCCTTAAATCTGTGGAAAAATCATGCCCATATGTACGTAAATTTTGTATTGCTGGAACACTAAATAACCCTAGGGATCTTGTACCAATACTATTAGATCTAGAGGGAAGGGGAAATATTGTTAATGGAAGGGATACCCTAACCAAGTCGATTTGGTTTGATAGGTCAAGCGATACTATTAGTTTGGATTTGGAGAATTTAAAAGTTCCTAGTACTAATGGTACGAGGCATACTAATGATGATGAAGTTCCAAAGAGTTCTCCTAGTTGCACAATTTTTGGTGAGAATGTATACGAGGAGTAGGGAGACCATTGAGCTTCAATCAAATTTGAAGGAAATTTTTTAGTGGATCATGTGAGGGAGGGAATATTTTATATAGGTTTCAATGATCCGAAAGAAAATAGTGCTAGGTTTATTGGTTCAATATTGTATCGATATACATTATGTGGAGGGAGGTTCAGTGATTTGTAGGTCTTATGTCACTAGTAGGGGGAGGATCAACAAAAGGATGGGGACATTCGTGGTAAAATATTAACAAGGAAGGTGAGGAGATGCATCAAGAAGAAAGTAGTGCTAAATATGGTATTTAGGGAGAATGATAAAATTAATGAGGTCCTATAGACCATAAATTGTGTGCTTACTGGGAAAGTTAGAGGGCCATATTTTTTCATTGGTAAGATGAAGGAGTGGTCAAATACCTTCATGGAGATTGTTTTCAATTACTCACTTGAGGTTAATGTATTAGCTAGAGGATGGATGGCTTTGGTTTTAGACTTTCCTTGTATGAAAAGAAGGCCATCTCCTGTATATGGTGGGTAGGATCCTATCCGTTACTATTGAAGAGGTGGTCTATGTATTTTAAATCCAAATCAAAATTAGTAGAGAGGATGTCATTGTAAGTTTGCTTTCCTAGTTTGCCCCTGATATTTGGGTCTGAGGAAGTCTTGAACCAAATAGGTAGTACTTTAGGAACATTTTATGAATCATATTTATCTTTTAAATCATCAAGTATTCACTCTATTGGGCATATTTTGGTAGGGATCGAATTAAAAGATGGTTAGTTGAGAGGATTTCCTTATCGATGGGAGACATGGAATATCTACAAGAATTGGACTATGAGGGTGTTCCTTAGAGGTGTAGTAGGTATCATTCCCATGGTATTTTGTATATTCAGTGTTTGTTGGTTCATTGGTTGTAGTGATGGGTTAGTAATAAAGATGATGAAGAAGGGGGAACTATTATAAGGGGAATTTTAAGGGTCCTAGTGTATCTTATGATAGGATTAAGGATATACAAGAAAATCATGTTATTAAGGTTTTTGGTTCTCTAATGGATGAGGAGGAAGGTCTAAGAAATGAGGTGTAGGGTTTGAGAGTTTATGCACCTACAGCACATTGGAGCTCAAACAACTATTTGGGAGAAAAAGGTCAAGATCACGCATTTACTATGAAATATACTCATCCCTTATTCATTCATCTCAACATATAGAGACAGTGGGTGAGGGTAAGATGGAAAATGCTAGGGTCTTTAAATATTTTGTAGTATATTTGGGGGTAAATTAACCCTTCACTCCTCTCCTTAAATATATTATAGGGTTTTGTTTGGGTAAGAGGGAGGTATGCTCTCCCTCCATTAGTACAATTAATTGAAGTGAAGAATTCTTTTAAAGTGGTGGAGAAGGATAATGAGGACTCTCCTGAGGGTTCAAAATATAACTTTTAGGCCCGTCAAAATTAAGCTCGTGGGGACTTTATGGGACAAGAGGGAGGTTTAGGATTTTTTTCTTAGAAATAGATTGAATGTGATAGGGAGAGGTCACAAGTATTATTTAGTGATTTCTCAACAACAACCTATACTTTATGAAATTGTTGAAAGGAAACAAATTTAATTTAAGGGGGAACTTAGAGGATTTCTCTCTCTTTGAACAAAGGGGGTTAGTTATGATGATTTATCTCTCTTTGAACTATAAAGGGCTAGACAACCCTTCAAAAAAATTGTATATAAGAAGAATAATTAGGGTAGATCGACCTAATATTTTATTTCTTCAAGATATTAGGGTGAGTGGTGATTGGGTCATTTGGAAGATGAAGAATCGATTTTAAGGTTTTGAATTTCACTTCAATGGATTCTAGAGCCAAATCAGGAGGGATCATTTATGGTTGGAAAGAATACTCTTTCCTACTTACGAATCCATTCTCCTTTTGTAGGAGGTTAAGAAAAATGTACAGTTTATCAACATTTATGGGCCATGTATTGCTTTGGTTACTTACTGGAATAAATATTTATTGTGAATATATTTTCTATGGTTTCGTGATCTTAGTGGGTGACCTTAACTTTACCTTGGGTTCTTTTGATATTTGGGGTCTCGAGGCCTAGGTGGATGTATCATTTGGTTACTTTGTCCAAAGCCTAAAAGAAATGGGTATGGGTAATATTGTCCCAACTATTCCACAATTGAACTAGAGGAACAATCGATATGGGGAAGCTAAGATTGAGAAGAGGATTAATAGGATATTGGTCTTTGAATCTTTATTAGAGGAAAAATTTAGATTTCAACAATTTTTCTGTGAGGAGGGGGGATTCCATTTATCTTCCAGTTATTTCAGAGATTACTATGGAAGGGAGAAATTCCCCACTTCCTTTCAAACTTACCTCAAATGGCTCAAAGTGGAGGGTTATATTAAGTTGATTAAAGATAGGTGGATTCCTATGGATCATAACTCTTTGGATCCTTTTTTTTTAGTTTGTTATGAATTTAAAATGAACAAAAGAGGCCTTTGTTGCTTGGGGGGAGGAGAAACAATAGAGGGAGGAGAGAATATATAAGGATATTGAGGAAAATTAACATGAATTTATACTAGTGGTGGATTTAGGTATTTTACAGAAGACACTAAAAGGGAGTTAGTGTCTATGTCAATCAGGAGAAGACTTTGAAGGGAGTTATAAAAGACACTAAATAGGAGGAGGAGAATCTATGTCAATAAGGAGAAGAATTGGAGATTACGGATTCGAGGCTTGTGGCTTCATGTGGGTGATGAAAACACATTTTTTTCATAATTATGCAAAGATGAGGAAGACACAAAATTGGTATTGCAAATTTAAAAGGACAATGGCTCTTTCATCATTGGTTTTGAAGGCATAAAAAAAGAGGTGGTAGACTATTTCAAGAATATTCATGCTAAGGATAGAAGGGCTTACCTAGGGGAAATTCCACATGTGTCTTCCTTATTTCCAAGTTATGTGGATACTGTTGAAAATCAATCTTTAATGAAGGAGGAAAACCTAGATGAAATTTTTCATAGTTTACAAAGATTTCAAAGAGATAAAAATATTGGTCTAGATGAAATCCCTGCAAAGTTCTTTTGGGTTGTTTTGAGTTTTTGGGTGAAGATATTTGGATGGTGATTAAAGACTGAGGGTTATTAGGGAAAGTGTTTCATACTTTCAACACTACATTCATAGATCTCATCTTGAAAAATGGAAATCATATGTTAGTTGATCAATTATGACCAATCTCGCTTTGTAGTTGTATATATAAAATATTTGTTAAAATTATAGCCAAAAGATTGAAACCAATTATCTCTTCAAACATATTCGAAGAGAAATTTGTATTTTTGATTGGTCAACAAATTCATAAAGAGGTAGGTGTTTTCCAAGAGTGTTTGCACACCACCAAAACAAAGAATATTGAGGTTATGCTTTTCAAGATTGATTTGTCATTGGCCTATGATCATGTTAGTTAGTTATATATTATATTTATGTTAATACAAGTGAGGTCCTATGCTCTCTTTGTCTCTTGGGTTCTAAGTTGGGTCACTTATGTTTGTTGATATATCCTAATAAATGGGTGAGGGCTAGTGCAAGGTAATGATACCCACTTATGACACATTAGTTACAATGAGATGCTGGAAAAACATAAATCTTATCATTAAAATGAATTATTAGAGGTACCTAGAATTTTTTTTAGAATTTGGTGTAAAAATATGAAACCTATAAAAACGGATCACCTTCCGAAATATATAACTTTTACTTATGGAAAAGTGGTACAACCACCCCAAAGTATCATTCTTTTAAGATTGGTATGTTATTTTTTCTCTAAAACATAATGCACATGTTTGTGTTGGTCCACCGATTTGTTATGTAAATTGTCAATTTATGAGGAAACAAATATGTATAGGCATAGGCAACAGAAAAATCTTGTGCGAGGCTATTGTCCCAAAATTTTAAAAGTTAATTTTATATTTTTTTTTAACTTACGAAATTCAGTGAAGCCTTAAAACGACATGGCCGAGTGTTGTTCCACCATATCATGGTATGAACATATTCAATCAATTTTTATTTTCTTTATCTCGTACGTATTCTTGTACTCTTGTGTGGGTTCTTTTCCGTTTTTGAAATATGTAAGCCAACCAAAAGTTATAGGCCAAATAAACGACCTGTGTTTTTTCCAAATTTGACATGAGTGTAGTTAAAAATGAATTAAAAATAGAAAACAATAACATATCTATTCAAAAAATTTATAGTTAGATCCTGCACACAGAGCTCGACAAGTGTGTGCAATTTCATCAATAGTGTACAAGTGGATCATATGCGAAACTAAGCATGAAAAGCATGAATTTACATAAATTGTTGTGTTCTTCCATAAATCAAATCAAGCCTTAAGGTTTGGTAATTCAGAGCTAATACCAAACCTGCAAGGGCAGCAAAAACAATTTGAATCTAGACATGTGTGCATGCAAATGTGCGCACATGTAGATGCGTGCACATGTACAGGTGCGCATGCGCAGAGGTGCGCACGCGTAGAGGTGCGCACATGCTGTTGTGCATGCACATGTTATAGCGTGCATGCATTATGTTTTACACCTTAATTTTATCTATCTCTCCCTAAAACCCACCCCCCTCTCTATAACCCCACCCGCCCTCTCTTCCTATCTACCCAACCCCCCCCCTCTCTTCCACTCTAAAAAATCCCTCCTCCCTCCCTCACCCCTCTCTTCTCTCGTTCACCACAAGGGTTAGGAAATATATTATTATACAAAATCACTAACTCGCGTTATCCTCATGTACATATAAATCTTCATCCTTGTCACCATAAATACATGATCCCTATATCTCAATCCCCAAACCCTTGACCACTAGTCCCTAGCAACTGCAATCCCTAGTCCCTAGTACAACTAACCATCATAACTCTTGGCCCACTATAATCCTAAACTAGTATAGCCCCTAAAAATCCTAAATACTAATAGATAATGATATATATCCCTTAACCTCTATAATACTAACCACGTAATCCTAACCTCTAAAGTGTCTAGTCAAATAAAAATTAAACCCCAACCCTTATAACCTCTAATTCTCATCAACCATAAACTCTATCACCAAACACCCAACGCTTAAAACCTATAACCCATAACCAGTTTAGAGATATAGTCAGAGAGAGAGAGACCGGAACCTTGGGCCCTGTTGATGCCCCGAAGATCGCAGCATCAAGCAGAAAGGGATTCTCCCCGATAAAATATCCCAATTAGATTGTCCATCGTTTGGTGTGGGGAATCCGCTCGGTTAATGGTTCTGGCTACCGTAAGATTTAAAGTTTTCTATTCTTTCTACAGGTTACGGCCCGATCCACCGTTTATGTTTTTTATTTTAAAGATGATATGCAAGTTCCCTAAGCTAATTTAATCTAAATGCAGAGCTAAAACAAATTTGTATCTAAAGCTTGAAATAAATCTAATCTATCCTTGCAAGGAGCAAAACTGTAAATATGAGTAATGTGCTGAAAGAAAGATCTAGAGATCAATAAGTAGCCATTAAATCATAAAGATGCATCTACAGCGAGAGGTTAAAGATATAAAAGATAGCTTTTAATCCACATGAAAACATTCTATTACTCATTTTGGAGAAACATCATTGCACAGAAAATAGTAAGATCATTCATTACACATAAATAATTCAGAACAGCAAGGAAAGATCTCACAGTAGTGTCCGAATGTCACAAGAATAATCCAACGAGCATCTAATCCACATTTAAAGGAAAAGACGTCCTCTCCAGGCTCTTATTAGGCAAAATCGCTTTCTTGGAGAAAGCTACAAAGTACTTCGTACAAGCTAAGAAAATTCTTTTCCTTGCAAAAAGTCCCTCTATTCCTCTTCTCATCTTCTACTTATAACTTTACAAAATGGTCCTTGAGCTGATAGGTGTACCCTAATTCTAGAATCTTCCTAATTTGGATTTTGGTGTACAATTACCTATTTCCCATATCTGTGGGACACCTTTCATACAAGACAAAATAACAGCCAGCTATCCCTTTAAAGTATTTACAAAATAAAGGAAATAAAACAAATCGACTTATGATTTTAGCTGCCTTCTTTCTATTGATTTGCTGATCCATCTCCAACAATAGGATTGCTTGCAGATGCTTGGCCATCTATGCTTTGTATATGAGTGGCCCAAAGATTAATATCTTTCACTATAATCGGGCCCCGAAGAGATACTATTTCCTTTGCAGCGATTCCATGCTTGCGCAAGTCTGATTTGACTTGTGCTGCTCCTGTTGTAGCCTCTTGAGCAATTGCCTCTAGAAAGTAAATATGTATGGCAGGCTGAGCAACGAACTGCTGAAAATTGTCTTGGGTCATCACTTCTATTTTTGTAATGTACTCCAAATCATGGTCCAACTCACCTTGTAATTCAGTCAGTCATTGTTCTTGTGTTGGGAATTCATAGATAGACTCCAGCAGGATCAAGTGGCACTTGCCGAAAAATTATTTAATCTAAGAGTAGAAAGAGTGACACTTGCGGATAGTCCTTTTAATCTCCAGTCTTATCCTGGCGCCACAGTATTTACTGAAATCCAGAAGTCCTGCATCTTGGTCACACTCGTCTTCAGTGGGGACGCGCAAGCTGGGCCCATGTGAGATCTGTACTAGCATCTGATGGACTTTTATCTGCATATCACATGCTTGCTTGTGAAAGGTGAGCAGATCTTGCTTGTTTTCTGTTGCATCTTTGAGTTGACCCAATAATTGCTCCTTTTCTTTAACCAGCCCTTCATACTCATGCTCGTGGAGGTGAACTTGTTTAGCTCTGCTGGCCTCGAGTTCCTCTAATTCTGTTATGCGGGCTTTTAAATTCTTTTGCTCATCTTCCGAAATGGCCAACTGCATTTCTAACGATTTTTTCTCATTCTTATGCTAGAGAACTTCTGAATTTAGCATTGACTGCTCTTCTACCAACTCATTGTACTTCTGTTTCAATTTATTTTCCTCCAACACCTCCCTCTTCCTATCATCTCTGATCTTAAAACATTGATCCCTGTAATGTTTTACTTGATCTGGAACAAAAGATCAGTATTGGCTTTACTTCCTTCAGATGATGCCACAGTGAATTTGGCTTGGAACGAGGGGCCGACATCATTGCCTTGGATCAATGTGGTCTCTGATATCCTAAATTCATATGTGTCAACCCCAATTTCCATTTTCTTTACTCTCCTATAAATAACAGCCCTTTTTCACTCATGGAAATATACAGTATCTAGGTCTGCTATTTTGCAATGCTTCCTGGGGTTCTATGGGGTCAGTGCCAATCCTCCTCTAGAGTCCACCCCTTCTAGAGTTGTTCTTGGAGAGTCCATCAGTGGTGGGTCCAACTCCATGTCTTTTGGAGTAGATGGTTCCTGCTTAGGGATCTTTTCAGTTTGCTCCTTCTCCTGCCTTCTTGCTGACTCTTCCTGTTGTGCCTGTAATCTAGTTGCTTCTTCTGTTAGGAGCCTTTATTCTTCCTCATGCTGCTACTTGGAAGCTTTCTCTTGGAGCACCTGATCTTCTTCTTCCTTCTGGATCCTAGTGACCTCTTCCTGCTGTTTCAACTGAGAGGCTTGCTCTTGTTGCTCCCTTGTAGCTTCCTGTTGCTCAAGCTTGGCAGTCAACTCACTTTGAATTCTTGCTTCTTCTTGGTCCTGCTACTGCTTGAGGGCTTGTTCCTAGAGTACTCTGTCCTACTCCTCCTACTCTAATCTTGATGTATGCTCTGATTGCGAGGTTGAGGCCTCCCGCTCCCTTTGGATCAGACCCACGGGTTTTGGATTAGGATCCTTCACACTTTTCTTCTTGTAACGCTTCCCCAATGCAGTTAGGTTGCGGGCGCTCCTGAAGAATTCCTCATTTCGTTCCATAGCATGAGCATATTCAAAAGAGATCTTAAGGTCTGTACAATGCTGATTGGCCGCACTGCAAGGGTCATGCCTTCTAAAAGGGACCATGCCAAAATGGAAAACTTCTAAGCCTTGAGCATAGTTTTTCCCGTCTCTTGCTCTCAGAAGGCTATAAGCTATGATGGTAAACGACATAGGAGGATACATGCTCTTCTTTCGGTTTGTTAAGATCTTACTTATTGTGCTAGTGCCAAAGAGTTGTCTTATGGCCTCCGTGTGAATTACAAAATCTGTAACATACCGAGGGAACATAAATGGAGCTTGAGTTCCTCCACTCATCCTGATGTATGTGCCTTCAGCAGTGTGATAATAGTCCCCGAATGCTTCAATGATAGGCATTGCATTCACCGACATACAATCTGGTTCTTCTATAAAAATAAGCTGGTACAATGGCATGATAAGCCTTTCACAAATCATTTTGTAGTGGTTTGCGTATTTACTTGCCCATGTACATTGATAAGCCATGAAGAGAGCAGTTTCTTTCAGATTCCATGAGAAACCTAAGTTCGGGAACGTATGCTTGCTTAACAAATAGTCAATCAATTATGAAGACATGAAAAACTCTGCCTTCTTTTGGGTTAGTCCTCCTTGGGCTGCTGTCAGCTGCGAGGCCAAACTATCTGAAATTATGTTAGCGCAATTCAAGATGGTGCCATTCATGGCTATATGGAAAATCACTGGCATCCACCCGATCTTAAACACATTGCAATTAGGCATGCTGAAGAGTTGACTCAACATTAGCACGATGAATCTTTAAGGGGTCTTTAGGAGGTTGCTTTCATATTCATTGTTCTGCCTCTTCCTATTCTGCCTATCGTTTATCGTCATCTTTCGGGCAGATTCTAGGGGGTCCATTGGATGTTTTTCTATCCAATCATCATCCAAACAAGCTCTGGGTGAAGGTAATCTGCAGGCAGCAGCGACATGCTTGGGAGCAAAAGATGCCAGGTTCAGCCCATTTTTATCATTCATGAGCCTCGTGTCGGTCTAGATGTGGGGAATTAGCCATCCAATAACTTTGGAACAAGGGAAAAATTCGGGATGAGTTGTTTCCTTATGCAAACAAGACCTTCAGATGTTTGCATACACCAGAGCATCCTCTATGGAGGTTGTTGTACTATCCTGATCCATAATGAACCTGTACAGATCACCTCATTGAAATTCAGCGGCAGAGCTCCCAGGGGGAACACCAGTGGTAGCTTGTGTGTCACCAAACATCATCTCGAGAGAACTATCTAATAGGATTTCCACATTTGAGTCTAAGTTTCTTTTCTGCGTGGCCTTCTTCTTTGCTGACCTCCTATGCATGATAATATTGTGGTGAGCAAGGTAGTGTCAATAAGGAGTATGCATACATTCATCCAACTATTAAAATGCAAAGTGACATAAAATTTGATCGAGCTGGATTTAGTGAGATGATTTTTTTAAGCATATGCAACAGTCATGGAAAGATTCAAAATATATTACTTTCACATCATGGAGGTTGCTTAAAAAATAATCAATTATATCACCATCTCAGCTATCAATTCACAATTGAAGAATATGAGAAATACAAGCTACTGTTATTTCATTTATCAAACAATTGAAATATGGCTTAGGATCACAATCACTTTGAATTTATGTTTATAGAAGGACATCAACATGGTGGAGGGGTCGCAAGGTAATCTTTTATTTTCGCCATTAATTCTATAGTGCATAGGTGGCTTCTACGTTTCCACACAAATCTACTGGGAAGAAGGCATCGAAACAATAATGGTGCAAAGACGATTGCAAGGATGTGCAAGCCTAAAGATAATTTCCGCGCTAGCGTGTAAAATTATTTCTGCGCCAAGGCCTAAATTCTTAACATGTGCCAATCAAAAATATTTCATGCGCTACCACTAAAAGGAGTTACACGTGCCATCCTAACATTATTTCTACACCAATGCGTAACACTACTTTTGCACCAGCGCCTAAACATTTATATGTGGTATTTTTGTGCACCAATGTTTGGATGAAATTTTATTTTCCGACACTTGATAGTGGAGTTTGCGCAAAGATGGGAAAAAACACATAGCTGCTGGCCTCTATCAGTTAAAAGAAAACAGGCTTGGTTATCCAGTTTCCAAGTGGGCTCGGTGGGTTGATTTAACACATCCTAAGGTAGTTTTGGCCGAGCGTTGTGGGTTTTACCCGCCCTCGGCATGAATGAATCAATGCTCTTCGTTGATCTCTATGTAGTTTACCCTGGTGTCTATAGAATAAGGCTCTTAGCTGCAAGAATGGGAAGAAGCTGGTCTTACGCGCAGAAGATGCTTGGCAACGAGTTTCTCTTTTTCATGGGGTGTCGCGTGGAAGCAAATTCTATGGGTTTGAGCTTAGAATAGAAATCTGTGGCCATTAAGATACTACCGAGACGACTCAGGGATACCAAGATGTGCGAAAACTTACTCAGGACGCCAAGGACATGACAACATAACAAATTTCATGCTCGTAGGCGAGGATAAGGCTTTCCGGGTTTTGGTTCGCATAGGGAGACTTCGGATCCTCATTTTGGGACCAAGGACGAGACTAATCATTGTATGCCCTCAAAGCTTCTTGAAGAGTATGCAAAGAACTTCCTATGGTGTAAAACAAACTCATGAAAACAAAAGGGGCAGAGAGCCTACCTGTTAGACTGGAAAGGTCCGTCGAAGGTGAACGTTCTGAGGTAGGTGATGAATTCCACAGGCACCTGGTGAATATAAACCCTTGCTCTTGATGAGAATGGAGAACTCTGGTCACTCGGTGAATACAAAATGTGTTGAAAACCCCGTTGCACTTGTTTAAATAAGGGTGGCATTTATGTCACATATGTCGAAAGGTTGGCGGATTTAATTTCGTGGGCCTCGAGGTTTTCTGCCATTAAAATGGCACATGGTCTTATTTAAGACCCTACCAACTCCACCGATGCACAAGGATCGAGAAGAATTTTTTCACACCAAGCATCGAGTACCGATTTAACTTTTGCGCTAAGGCGGCGAGTGTGACTTTTGCGCTTTGCGCTTTGCGCTTTGCGCTTTGCGCTAGGCGCACATTTAAAAAATGATTTTGCGCTTCAAGTAAGGATCCTGCCATTAGGGGTGCGCTTCTGAAACTGTACCAAAACTTGGGCTATCGAGAAAGACAAAGCGCAAACCTGTAAGCGAGAGGGATAAGTATAGCTCCTGCACCGTTGGCGCCAATTCTATCATCACGATTTGCACTGGGAGAAATGCACCAACTCATAATTCTTCTAAGAAAGCGAAGCGCAACTCCAAAGGCGGGAGTGATAAGGGTGTGAAACGTGCCTTCGATGGACGAGATAAGGTTACAACCTGCGCTGAGCGGCATGCACCAAGCAGGAAACTTACCTTTGGGAGATGCGCCAAAGCAGTGAAAGACTTAGGCTAAAAATCGCATTGCAGCGGGTGAGTGAAGACTAAAATCCACGCTGACGAGTAAAGAAAGATTTTTCCTTAGTGTTATACCTCAAATTGCCACACCATGTGTAGGTGAGAATATACATGTTTCACCACCATGTAAAACATGATGTTTATGCCTCCTAAGAGTGTTAGGACCCTTCATTCTAATGTTGGTACCTTCCCTAGTCACACTTGGAAGAAAATCCAACAAGCAAGGGGTCGAAACCCGCATTAACCACCTCCAAAAATTAAGTCTTCTGGAACTACCGTGCCCTGCATGCCTATGGGGGAGCGGTAGTGTCAAACTACCGCATTCTGCATGCCTATAGGGGAGCGTTACTACCGCGCTTTGCTTAGTTATAGGGGAGCGGTAGTCTTGGTTTAGGCTTATCCCTTTTATTTTGGATCTTGGATCTCATGGAGATTTTCTTGGGATGAGGTACCCCTTCGAATCCCATCTCACTTTCCCTCCTTGGCATGATTTAGATCTTTGATCCACATATTATTCACTTAGATCCATAATATCCTCTTAGTGGTTGGCCTCCCAAATCCTACTTAAAGAGAGCCATCCATGAGCTTAGGGGGGGTGATCTTGGAAACACTAAACCTATGATCCTATGAGTCTTGCAAGGGTGATGTTGGAGAGCTTGGAAGGAGGTGCTACTACTTTGGACATCAAGGTATAACATTGTAATTAGCTTCTTTTGGCTTTCTTATCATTAATATAACTTAGCCTATTCCTCTCATTTTCATGTCTTTAATGATGAATGCATGAAATTGGCTCTATTTATATAGTTAGATCTTTATTTATACATATATTGCGTTGGAGAAGGTGTTGTGTTTCCTTTGTGAACAGGTTCATAAGTCCATAATCAAAGGCTGGAGCTGTAGCAACTTAGGAGCAGCAGGACAACCATCAAAGTAAGGTATGCCATCTACTTGCTTTGTATTTCCATAGCTTGTTAGCTGATGTGTGAGCTAGATCTAGGAGGACTATAGTGTCTATTTGTTTCATCTATGTCTTGGGTAGGCAACTAGGGGCCTTTTCTAATCCCAAGGGGATATCTACCTATCCATAGGGATATTTTCTCACAACACTTAGAAAAAATAAATGAGAAGACTCTTTTGGAAGCAAGTGATGAAATTATTCCAAGTTAGAGAAAGAAATAAACCCGAAAGACAAAGGAAAAAACTTGCTCCAAAAGTGTTGGAAGGAGGGGCCCCAAATATTCAAAATTTTGGGGAGGGATGTTGTATCAACAACAATTGGCGAAACACTAGCGAACACAGATCTCTGAAAAACTCTCTCATTCATCATAAGAAATATTTTAAAAGTTGTTCACCTTATGTGCAGTAGTCGGCTTAAGCGTTCGAATCTCAATGAAGGAGTGGTCTCTTTATCCATTGGTCATCGGGACAGGGGAGCTTTGATAAAGATATCCTCAAAACTTTCCAAGGGCCAAAGTATGGGGTTCATTTTAGAGAATTCATCTTTCAGATGACCACTGTCATCAGACTCCACAGGATTGTAACAACATCTCGTAGACATTATTGCTCTTGTTCCTCATTCCCATGCTGCTTGCATCCCTTTTGTATGTTCATGTATTTGACAGCTTTTGCTGTTTGAGCCTTCCAGAAATATTTTCCTTAGAATTACGAGCTTTTATTTTGGTTCTTCAATCCATAATGTCCTTTTGTGTGAGCGAGAGATTTTATTGATTTATCAAGACTCACAGATGGAGAAGAACCTAGCCTGAGTTGCATATTTTGGATAGCTTTCTTGACTTGAACGTTTTGCTTTATCTCAGCCATGCTTTGATTGAGGCGAGAATTTCTGGAAAACATACCCTTGATTATAAGCTTTTTTTGGCTTCTGATTTGTAGCATGGAGTCATTTCAATACCTTATGCCTTTGAGATGTGCTTCCTTTTCGTGGGTACAACTATAGCGATCTTCTTGAGATGATTTTAAGTGTGAGAGTGGATGGAGCCCGAAGAAAGTGATAAAGATAATCATAGATCTCTGCTATTTAAACAAGGGTTAGTGTTACCAACAGAACATGCCCTCTTCATTTTGGAGAACAATCAGCAAAAGTCAAAATGCATGGATAAACTTCCTTTCGAGGATACCTTCCCAGTTTCATGAGTTGTGAGATTTCTTGAGAGATCTACTTTCACGAGAGGCCTAATTGTAGGCGTTTCAGAAAACAAACTGTACAAAAAAGCTCAAATGCTTAGAAAAGAAGACAACTTAGCTGAAGCAAAGAAAACAAAAGACCAAAGTAAAACAAAAGAAAAGCTTTATTTATGTACAAAAATCCTCAAGGAGACTATGCAAAGTATTGTTTTAAGGTGAGGACGTTGAGAGGAAGGGTTACTTCCTCTCCCTGGAGGTCTGTTAGCTTGTAAGTGGATGGGCTGAGCTTTGCAGAAACTTGGTAAGGACCTACCCATAAGTGTTGGAACTTCGTGTGGATTCCCTTTCCTTCATGATTATGGTCCCATTTCAAAACTAAATCTCCTACTTCAAAACTTCTTTTACCCGACTTCCTTTTATCGAACCATCTTTTGACTATGTTTTGGTGCTGATGAAATCGGTCTTTGGCTTTCTGTCGGGCTTCTTCAAGTTGAAGCAAGGTATCGATCCTGGATTGTAAAACTTGACTACCAGACCCTCGAGAGGCTTGGGACAACTGTAAGGATGGAAGCAAGATGTTGGGAGGGAGGATGGATTCCTTTCCATAGATGAGGGTGTAAGGGGAAACCCCTAATGCATTATTTGGTGTCACCCTATCTGCCCATAAGGCATTTGGGAGAGCTATATGCCAGCTTTGTTGATTTTCAATCACAGTCTTCTTGAGAATTCGGATGAGGTTTTTGTTTGAGGATTCAGCTAATCCATTTCCCTAAGGGTAGTAATTGGATGAATAATGCAATTTAATTCCTCTTTCATAAACAAATTCATTTATTTTAAAAGACGAGGAATAAGTGGCATTATCAAATACTAAATAAATTGGAACCCCAAACCTGGTTATGATGTTCTCCTTCAAGAAAGTGATGACTTCATATTCATTGATGTTGCGCAATGGGGTAGCCTCCATTCATCTGGTGAAATAGTCAGTGGCTGTCAGGATGTATCGATGTTGAAGAGAAGAGTTTGGCTTGATCTCTCCAATGACATCTATACCCCATTGTTCGAAAGGCTCTGAGATAATAACCGGATGCAAAGGTCCTGCTGCCTTAGGTAATTTCCCCGCACTTCTTTGGCATATATCACAGTTCCTTGCATAGGCATGTGCATCTCAGAATAAAGTGGGCCAATAATATCCATCTCTGAGTATTTTGTGAGCTGTTGTCTCCCCTGAATAATGTCCACCAGCAGGACCATCGTGTAATTCTTTGAGAACTTTACTTGCATCCTCCTTCTGTAGACATCTGAGAAAAATTCCATCGTAATTTTTTCTGAAAAGTATTCCATCAATGATTTGATAAACTGCTGATTTTAAAGGGAGTGCCCTTCTTTGCTTAGAACTCCAGTGCTCAGGTAGGTATCCTTGCTGCAAATAATGCACTAGATCCCTATACCATGATTCAGGAGCTGTGAAAATGGGACATACTTTGACTGAATTCAGATCAGCTTCATTCTTCCAATGTTGCTCTTCATCAATCAGATGTTCTATAAGCAATTTACACAGGCCTTGTCCTTTGATGATGGTGGTCGGTTCAAATTCTAAATCATATTCTTGAAGAGCTGTAACCTAGTTTCCCCTTCTTTCTCCCAATGCCTTTTGAACGAAAAGGGATCTAACAGCTGGGTGGGGAACTATAACCTTAGTTTTGTCCTTAAGAATATATGGTCTGAACTGTTTTACTGCTTTGAACATGGCATACGCCTATTTGTCGACAACGGGATAGTTCAGTTCAACACCTTGCAGACCAGTTCTCGTAAACGAGATGGGGTACTCGTCTCCTAGTTCTGCCTTTTGCGTGAGCATAGCCGCGAGAGAGTCATCTGAAGCGAAAGTATATAAGATAAAATATTTGTCAAAGTCTAGGCTTCTTAAGGAAGGAGCCTTAGCTATGGCTGCATTAATGTCTCTGAATGAATCCTTTTCTAAGTCTATCCACTTGAACTGTATGCTTTGTTTGATCATTTGCTGCAAAGGTTTAACAATTTGAGCGAAATCAGGGACAAATCTTCGGACAAAATTGATGGTTCCCATAAATGACTGCATGGATTTCTTGTTATGAGGCATGGAAATTTTATTGATAGCTTGTACTCTCTCTTGATCTATTGAAACTCCCCTTTTTGAAATGATATGACCCAACAATTTTCCTTCAGGAACAACGAACACACTCTTCTTGGGGTTTAAAGAGATACCATATTTTCGGCAACGATAAAAAATCTGTTTCAAGTGAACAACATGATCTTCTCTTTTCTTTGAAAAAACTGTCACATCATCTAGATAAACCACAACACAGTGACCTCCCAATCCTCGGAAAGCAATGTCCATTGCTCGCTGGAACGTAGCTCCTGCGTTTATTAGGCCAAATGGCATTCTTTGGTATGCGAAAGTTCCCCACTTAGTGTGGAAAGTAGTCTTAAGATGGTATTCTTCCGCTACTAATACTTGATTGTAACCAGAGAAACCATCAAGAAGGGAAAAGAGTTCTGATCCTGATACCATCTGGAGAATTTGTTCCATTGAAGGGATGGGATAGTTGTCTTTATTTGAAGCTCTGTTCAAATTTCTGAAATCAACACATAGTCTTATCTCTCCTGACTTCTTTCTCACGGGAACTAGGTTAGCAACCCACTGGGAATGTAAGACTTTAAAGATTATTTTAGCATCCAGTAACTTCTTCAATTCCTTTTGAATCAGAGGTTCAAGAGTAGGGTGCATCCTTCTTAATTGTTGCTGAAATGGCTTGATGCCTGCCTTCATTGGTATGACATGCTGAATAATACAGTTGTCATATGTTTTTAGATCTTCATAAGTCCATGCAAAAACATCCTTATATTGTTGGAACAACTTGATGAACTTATCTCTTTCTCCCAGCGAACAACATTTGCCAAGGTTAACAAATTTTGGTTCAGCTTCGGTACCCAGATTTACTGATTCGTGCTACATTGATGAGCTATTGGTCTTGGTATTTGCTGGACTTTTGAATTTACTCTGCAAATCGAACAACATTTCAAGTGACCTCACCCCTTTGGGGATGAAATTCCCTTTAGTTGCATCTTTCTTTTGTAAATCCGCATCATGCTCTTGTTCGTCTATCACAACTTCTTGGAACATGTCTTCATTTGTTAGAAAACTAATAATCTGATTGTCATCATCAAAAACTCTGAAGTTTATGATATTGTCAGGGACAGAGGGTCTGAAAACCAATTCAATCGAGAATTTATTATTAGTTGGCACCAATCTGGAAGCGGATGTTACTAATAAATCAACGGCTGCATTCTGTAGTCTAGGAACGGATTTTATATTTAAGGCATCAAAATGTGTAATTAAATCCCATACCTCAGCCTAGTAACCTTTCAAATGAGGTGAAAGACAGTTAATGGTATCTCTTACATGCTTCACAAATATCTCTGAGTCACCAAAAACTTTCAGGTACTTAGCATTTAAACCGATAACCTTCTTCAATCCATGGACTAAAGCTTCATATTCAGCAGTGTCATTAGTACAATCAAATTCTAATCTACAGGACAATAAGTACTTATTCCTTTCTGGATCCATAAGAACACAACTAGCTTTGGATCCTTCCAAAGTTTTAGAACCATCAAAGTACAAAGTCCAAAAAAGATTGTTTGGTTTAACTAAGTTAGTATCTTTATGATCTAAGCTAGTGACTAAGCTAACTATGTTATGATCAATACCACCAGTTCGAGAAAAATGAAGGAGATCGGACTATTTATCTGATTCATGGCTAATAGTTTCAGACTGATAATTACCCAGATCAATTTCTAAGAAATAATTTCCCAAGACTGAATATGAGAAGGTTATAGCTTCGTTCTTTCCTTCTAGTTGAGTTACATTTTGCTTCATGTGTGGTTCTCTCAAAACCTTGATTTGATTCTGCCTATTCTGATATGGTAACCATAAATGGGACCAATCAGTTGCAAAGTAACCATTTAGTTTCATGGACCAGTCCCTGCTTAAGCTTAAACCATAGGATTTAGGAATATCAACTACCATTATATCAATGAACTGACAAACTCTAGAATCTGCTGACAACCTAATGAGGACATCCTTCATTTCGCCAATAACTTTGACAGCAGTCCTATCTAACTGAATAATCTGGGCGGGAGATGGAATTGGTTGACCATTAATCTTCTTGCAAATTGACAATGGCATGACATTCGAAGATTCTTTGGAATCTACCAGACAATTGTGCACATTGTGATTGAAGATTTCAAAAGTTAAAAGGAAAGGCAATGTTTGAGATTTGGATTTCCCGCCGATACTAGCTTCATTAATTTCAGGGTCTTCTTGAGTGTTTGTTACTGGGGTACTGGGTTGGGATTGAAGAGCTTGCAACAACTTGTCTCGTTGCTGGGGCAAACTTCACATATCGAATATTGAAACATTTTCCTTTACCTTCTTTATATCTTCAATGATGTCATATCCCATATCACATTCTTTTACAATTCTAGTTTGATTGTTTGTCTTACTCAAGGTGGCCTTTGGCTGCTAGACTGTTGTGTCAATGTTTGGTTGTTTAGCAGCTGTTGGGTTAGCTTTAGGTTGAGGCGGAATGACTGTAATGTGTCTTTTAGGTGTCTCTTTGGAAATTTTAGGTTTGGGTGTAGTTGAACTTGGAACTGGATCTGCAATAGGACCTTTACTGCGGGTATTAATGTTTACAGTAGAAACTGGGCTCTCTACAGGATCGTCTTCTATTAATTCAGTTAACGGTACCCAGTCCCATAATACCATAGTGGTATCTGGGGAGGTCTCCTTTATTTCAAGAGTTTGTTCCTCTGGAGGATCATCTTGGTCTAGAATTTGCGAATCCAGCATTGGTTCATGACTAAACTCATAGAGTTAATCCATTGTGGGCATCTGTTTTTAGAGTGCGGCTCTTGATGAAAGGTACAAAAGTGTTCCATTCCTATCTCATTTAGATTTAAAACAGGGGAAGTGTTCATAGGTGGATGAGGCTGGTCATTGTCTCCCCTTTTCTTGTAGAATGGTTTGAAAGGCTTCCTAGATGTACTAGCTGCCTTGTCTTTCTCAAGATCTACAATTTTATTGGACAATTTCTGCATCATCGTAACTACGTTTTCCATGTCTGTTGATGACTCTTGTTTATTCCTAGAAAGAAGCAAAGGTTTTCTATTAGTTGTTGGCTTTGCTTCTGCATCTAAATCATGTTTAGCAATACTATCTGCTTCTTCTTCCACCTTTCTAACTTCTTCAAAATTTTCTGTTAGGGTGGTTTTCTTGGTTCTTTTAACGAACATTGCTATAGGGCCATCAAGTGATGTTGTATAATATTCAATTAAAGATTCTTCCACTGGTTTGGTTGCCTCGCTGAAATTATTTAAGAGCGTAGTGAACCTTTGGTTGAAGTATTGGACATTCTCTTTCTTTTCCATTCTCATGGACAACAATTCTTTCATGAGTGTAGCTACAATTTTCTGATTTCCATACTTCTTTAAAAACAATTTTCAAACTCCTCCCAATCGGAAATAGAGCTATCTTGTAAGCTAAAGTACCAGGAGGAAACTTTTGGTTCAAATGTGTATGGGAATAACCTACAAACTACATATTCATGCTGTACATTTAAAAGATTCAAAGCTAAATAAAAACTTTTGAGATGATCTTCGGTAGAAATGCCTTTATTGGGGTTGTATTTAGGTAAAACATTCTCTGGATTCTTAGGCAAATTGTGGAATGGCCCAGCTATATTTAATGCTCCCCTGGCTCTCCAAGAAGTTACAACCATGGTTCTATGTGGAGAATTAGGTGGGGAATCATGCGGTGAATTAAGTGGAGTGTGTCTTGGAGTAAAAAGTTCTCCAAGATTTTCTGGATCTTCAAAATTTTTGGGGTTTTCAAGATCGACTTCTTTCAGAGGTTCTGTGATCTTCTCCAAAGATAAATCTACCAACTCTTCGAAGCTCTACACAAGAATCGAATCACGGGTATACTGTCTTTCTCTTCCATGGATTCTTCTTCTAGGGAGAAAATTTATTGCATTTAAACCAGCAAGTTGTTTAACATAAGCTCGTGTATGTCTACATAAATCAGCTACTTCAGCAAAAGGTATAGCATACAATGTTTCTTGCTGTTCAAAATCAGAACTAAGATTTTCTTGATTTTCTTGATTTCCTGGGATTGTTGTTCCAAGTGGGTTTCCAGTAGGATCTGCTTGACAGGAAGAATCTCCTCTATTAGCCATGCGTTGTAGGCCCTCCTTCTAGCACCAAAAACTGTTGATGCCCCGAATATCGCAGCATCAAGTAGAAAGGGATTCTCCCCGATAAACTATCCCAATTAGATTGTCCATCGTTTGGTGTGGGGAATCCGTCCGGTTAACAGTTCTAGCTACCGTAAGATTTAAAGTTTGCTATTCTTTCTACCTATTACGGCCTGATCCACCATTTATGTATTTTATTTTAAAGATGATATGCAAGTGCCCTAAGCTAATTTAATCTAAATGCAGAGCTGAAACAAATCTGTATCTAAAACTTGGAATAAATCTAATCTATCCTTGCAAGGAGCAAAATTGTAAATATGAGTAATGTGTTGAAAGAAAGATCTAGAGATCAACAGGTAGCCATTAAATCATAAAGATGCATCTACAGCAAGAGGTTAAAGATATAAAAGATAGCTTTTAATCCACATGAAAACATTATATTACTCATTTTGGAGAAACATCATTGCACAGAAAATAGTAAGATCATTCATTACACATAAATAATTTAGAACAGCAAGGAAAGATCTCACAGCAGTGTCCGAATGTCACAAGAACAATCCAGTGAGCATCTAATCCACATTTAAAGGAAAAGATGTCCTCTCCAGGCTCTTATTAGGCAAGATCGCTTTCTTGGAGCAAGATACAAAGTAGTTCGTACAAGCTAAGAAAATTATTTTCCCTGCAAAAAGTCCCTCTATTGCTCTTCTCATCTTTGTTGTGGGGAAAATGCACCTATAGTTCAGGGGAGAAACTACCAACTTACGGTGATAAAGATAGACTTACAAGCATTCTGCAAGTACAACAAATAAATGAAGAGATTAGGGTTTAGAGATGTAGGCACCTCATTCAGAAGGTTGATCCTAGCTTTGCCTCCCTCGCTCTTCAATGCTTATCCAGTTTCGCAATGCCCAGACCTGCAAAACAACTTGATACCTTTCTCAAATACATTTGACTACATATATAATACTGATATCTATAATGGAAAGAGACATCAAACTATAATCAAACAGTAATCAAATCTTAAGACACATTAATAGGTCATATTTGGAAAGAGAAGAACGTCTGATCTTTATTAATGAATGAAAGCAAGTACATACAATTATACCTTCCTTCAAGCTTGGCACTTCACGAAACCTAGATTCAAGGTCTCCTGCTTCCGTTCTCCAAGGATCCCAACCTCTAAGCAATTGTACTAGGGTTTACCAAAACTGAAGCACAAGAGAGGGGGATGAGGGTCTCCATTCCTCCAGCATAACTTTGTAATTGGGCTTCCTTTTCTCACATGACCCTTCTACCCTCCTTATATAGTCAGTGAGGAAGAGGAAAAGAAGTAACAACCACTCAAGAGGTTTCCCAACCAACTTAACTTACTCAAATTTTGAGATTTTGACCAAAACAGGTGTGTACTCTACTCTATAGTAGACAAAGTCGCGTACACATGGCAATGGGCGCTACTTTGAATGAGGTAAAGTCGCGTACACACGCTACTATTATAACAGTGGAGTCGCGCTCATGTTGAAAAATGGCCAAAAACAGGCTTTTCTGCTCATTTTCAGGAGATGGTTTGGTCTGGAAAAATGTTCCTAAGGGTCATATACATCAAATGGGTCAAGAGTGAGGTAATTTCAACCATTTTTAGTGTCCCAGATGACTCCTCCATCCACAAATGTCCTATTGTGTGACTGAACTTGATCTCAAGAAGTGTCGTCATGCGACCAAGGGAAGCAAGTGTCGTCACGGACGGAGAGGTGTCATTTCAAGCTATAACAGATGCCCCCTAATGTATGAGGTCAGAGGGAGTACGGGAAACGATGGCCGAAATACATTATAAATAAAAAAGAGTTGAATCATGGAGGAACGGAGAAACCAAGAATCATAGGCTCAAATGAAGTACCTGTAAGCAAAGGCAATGTCAGACAAACTCATCCTTAGGGTAACTATCCATGTTCAAATGGTGGAACATGACCTCCAAGAGGATACAATAATGATCCAAATACTGATGCATCTATCATGGCCACTAAAATACAAACATGGATCCATGAGGAACATAAGTGTAAACATAGCCACATAAATACAAGGTGGATCTATGTCAAAACTGGAGAACATAGCCATAGAGAACAAGCTGGATCTATGTCTCATCAAGAGCTAAAAAGAGTGTGGCTTAGTCTTGCGCAACTTGAGCGATAACATAAATGAGGTGATGCTATCGAGGATCCCAAGGTCTTCATCCAAAAACAACCCAAGGTACAAACCTATCCATGCGAATAAATGAGTTGATGTCGAACATGGGAGGTATCGTTTGATTACCGGTCATTGATGTATACCGTTAACAAACACGAGGGTGTCCACCAATAATGAAAATGGAACCCAAGGTACCTAGTACATTCAAGCAAGTGCGAATAAGTGGTCATGCCGTCAAACACTTGAAGAATCTATCGGATAGGAGACATTGATGTATTCCCATCTATCCAATAGCAAGGGAAACTGCCACTAATGACTGCAATCCCCAAGGTACTAACCGAAACTCTAAAATTCATTCCCAGAGCACAATGAGCTGAAGTCGATGGGAAGAAGTCCGTTGGAAGGGAGGCCTTAATGCATCCTCCATCATCCAACACGAGGGACACTCAAAAAGGTATGAACTGATTTGGAAGAGGACTAAACACATGATGAAACATACTGACACCAAGGAATGGCCGACACATGAGGTCAAGGCAATTGCAGAATGGCCGACACAGGTTGTATCCTTGAACAGTGAGCACGACACAAGAGTGACTTAGGAAGCTTTGAACACAAAGAGACCACGATACATATCTGCAATGTAGGATACATTAACAGATTCTCCAAATGATTGGAATACGAACCAAATGGAGGAGTAAGAACTCTGAGATCAAGTTTACCCTAAGGCCAACACTAGAACCCAACTTGTTTGATAGACTCAAAACAGGTGCTTTGTTCAAGGAGATAGTTGACTTGCTGCCATCATATTGAAAGATATTTTGACATTCTTCCCTTCCCTTTCCTTTTTCATTTTTAACGAGCTTGACAAAGAACTAAAGCATGCTCGACGGTATTTTCATATTTAAGGAGTCTGAAAAACCTAGAAGAAAACTCCATACACCTATCCGTGGATTTTATATCGAGCCCGGATTGGTCTATGCTCGGTGGTGTTTTCTTGCTTATAGAGTTGAAAAACTTAAACACTCCTCTATCAGCCATCTCGTGGATTTCACATCGAGCCCGAGTAGGTGAATTCTTGCTTGGTATTTTCATGTTTAGAGAGTCTGAAAACCCTAAAGAAAGACTCCAACAGGTCCTTTTTCGTACAGTTAGTCTCCTCCCCCGAAAAAGTATAAAACAATGAAAGGAGAACTCTTCTAGCGCATACAAGAGTATACCTAGAGTATACCTTTTCCGTAAAATATCCACCAAGGCCCGGAAAAGGGGTAATTCTATACCTAAGTGGATGTCGGTTTAGTTATTTTAACGAGCCCGAAAAGACAACTATGCTCGGCAAACTTTTCCTATTTAAGGAGTCTGAAAAGGGATTAAAAGAACTCCATAGGGATCTTTTCCATAAAGGTTTAACGAGTCTGGAAAAGTAAACTCATGACCTCCTTACTGTTTTTAACGAGCTCAAAGGAGATAGGAAAATGCTCATAACTCCCTTACTGTTTTTAACGAGCTCGAAGGAAAGGTGGAAGAAATGCTCGTAACCTACTTACTGTTTTTAACGAGCTCGAAGTAAAGGCAGAAGAATGCTCGAAACCTACTTACTGTTTTTAACGAGCTCGAAGTAAAAGAAGAATGATCGCAATGGGAGGAGACGAGTGTCAAGGACATGCAAAACTAGCTCCAAGCGCATGGAACAAAGCTATGCCTAATGCAAGGAACATGAGCAAGATAAGTACACTCGGGGTGTGTCTCCTCCAGGTAAAAGGTTTCAAATCGCGAAGGAAAAATGATACAGGGCTTAGCGGAAATGAGATCAGAGATGGAGGCTTATACAACGAGCTAAAAGCGTGGAAGCCGGCTTCAGGCTCATTAGTGCAAGCGGGATCAGAATAGATGCATATGCAATGTGAACACAAAGATGGGAGCCTTATCAGGGATGGCCAGAAATATATGAGGAAGAAATATATGAGGTTTCTTCTCAAAGTCATGGTAAATCTAAAAAGGCTCCCGAGCCTATGAGAAAAACTCAGCATGGGCACTAGAATGGCATAAGGGTGCTGACTAGGGTGACCCATGTTAGGTAGGCTCTGCTTTCGGACTGGTGCAAAATGCATAAAGAGATGGCTAACACACCAATATCCAACAGGTTCGACCCTATGGCGAATTCGGATGGCAAAAGGTTCAAATGCAACATAACAGCGGGGAAGCCTAAACCTATATGCAAGGTTCCGAATATACCTGACATGGTCGCGCAAGGTATTGAAAAGGACCAGTAAGCAAGTATACATCCAGCTAAGAATCCTGTCTCCAAGAAACATTAGTACCAGGATCATATCTAAAACATATGTAAGGAAAGACCCGATACAAGTCACTGTGGTAGAAATACTTTCAACTTCACTATCATCAACAACAGGCATAAACACGGCAGAGTTTTCAAATGAAGACTCTATGGTACCTAAGCCCGAGGACTTACAATCAACAAGATCGACTTCAGGATGAAGATCAAAGTTGAAGGACATGATGGAATCTGCAGAAACAAATTCATCATCACGGGAGTTGAAAATTCTAGAAGCAGAATCAAACTCAGCAGGAACACCGATTTGTGGATCTATAGGAGAGTCCAAAGACTCAACAGTAGGAAGATCAGACTTTAAGGTCAAACCGGGGTTGGACATAACTGCGACGGGATCAACATCCAAATGAATGGCAGACTGTACTATAGACTCTAGGAAAACTTCATCAAAAGGAAGTATATCATCCCAGATAGAACACATATCTAAACATTCAGATGGAGGTGTCACTTGGTCAAAAGCTGGGACCAAGTCTCGAGAAGGTAAGCATGAACTCAGAGACTTCTTCTCAGTAGCAGTTGAACTCAAGGAACAATATGCCACATAAGGCTCATGTGACATAGTAGTGCCTAATGACGAGGGATCAGACTGGTCTTCAGTTGGGTAATAAGGAGGATCAACGAATGCAAGCTGGTCGATGGTGACAATGTTTTCGTTATGAGGGAAATGCATCACACGAAAAAGCGTAGACACCACAGCATGCATAGCATAAATGTAATCATGCCCAAGGATCATATCAAAGTCCACAGGGTCCTTTAGAACCATAAAATCAACTAAGACTATTTTTCCACCCAAGGTAACAGGTGCCTGACGGAGGAATCCGACCGGTTCACTAGGTCTTCTATCGAAGGTCAACGGCCAATTAACAGCTGGAATAACATTAGGGAAACCCAAATCTCTCCAAGCATAAGTGGATAAGATACTAACAGAAGCACCTTCATCAACAATGCATCGATTAACCGTATGGTTCCCGATATCAACCTTTATCTGGAAAGGTGTCGAAGAAGGAAGACGAGGCTCGGCTAGACTATTCCAATCAAAGGAAACAATCCTAGGGCTTGGTAGGGGTTCACATGGCACAGATGAAGTGCCCCCTTTTTCAGGAATATCCAAACTAGAAATGCAGAAGACTTCAGTAGTAGGTGCATCAATCTCCGAAGGACTAATGGGATCGGTCGAAGATTGCATTGATTCGATCACTTCACTCTCCGAAGGAAGAGTGGGGTTGACCAAAGATTGCATTGGTTCAACCACTTTATCAACCAAAGGTTGATCTGACTGTAGGGAATCTATGGACAACTCAAGAACAGAGGTTCCTTCAGACATGGACCACACTCTTCGTGCCTCTGGAATGGCAGGGCATCGGTGAGTAAGGTGATCTCCCTTACAAAGTTTACAAGGGAACTTTGGTTTCCGTCCTATCGGTTTAGACTCCTTTACAACATCAGTACTCTCAGCATGATTAGCATTGGCTGACAGCTTGCCCCCAGCATGACTCACAGAGGCTGGTTGCTCAGAAGCAGAAGACTTTTTAACTAAGGACCACACTTTTTGCACTTCTGGAAGTACAGGGCACAAGTAAGTAAGGTGATCTCCCTCGCAAAACTTACAAGGGAACTTAAGATTCTGTTTGTTTGGTTTGTCGACAATGTCAACTCCCTCAGCATGACTTGCAGTGGCTGATCTGGTGTCTCCAGTATGACTCACAGGAACTGGTGACTTGTCATTAATATGACCAGCAGTGATCAATGACGTGTCCTCAACATGACTGACAGTGGTTGAAGACAAACTTTCAGTATGATTTTCAGTGACTAAAATTTTTCTCCCAGCATGACCTCCAGAGGCTAGGTAGGTGCCCCCTGCATGATTTACAGAGGCAGGGTGCTTGCCCCCAGCATGACTCACAGAGGCTGGGTTGTTGCCCTCTTGTTTTGGCATCTTCTTCCCATTCTTCCTCCGTCTATTCCTTTTAGACTGCTGGTTACTAGTATTGCTACTTTCGCCACATGAGGTAGAAGGAGGAGGAGAAGATGTTACTGGCAAAGAAGGCGCAGGGTTCTGATGCTCTTGATTTGAGGTGCTCACAAAAGAAGCGTCAGGAGCATGCAAGGCATTCGGAGTGGAAAACAACCAAACCGGTAGCCCAATAGTGAATCCAGGAAGATTCAGAGTAGCCATTAAGGGAGCACCAATGTTTCCAATGAATGGAACAGCACAAGGATCCCCCGGAACAGGGGTACCTTGATTGGCACTTGCCCGAATGCTAGACATAGTTTCTCGCTCAAATGAACAAGAAGTTCCCTAAGGCAAACTAAAACAAGTAGCACAAAGAGGACACCACTAAAAAAGGTCCTAAGTAAATCAAACCAGGCAAACAGATGCCTTCCGAAGAAAAGTCTGGGATGATGAGGGCCCAGAACAGATCAACGAAGGATGAAGGACAGTTACCCGGGGTCCACAATACAATGACTAAGGGTGCAAGCACTGGAATCACCCAACCGCCCTCCCAAAGACCTGCAAGGGATTTCCTCCCACGTCTGTCCTAGGTATAGCAGATATACCCTCCGCTGTCACCTGTGTATGAACCTAGACTCAGATACTAAGGGTACCACAACACCGAAAACTCCTGGGGGAACAGTCACCGGTCGAATCAGAAAGCATGGGCAGGGTAGCTAAGCCCGAAACTCGAAAGAGTCCCCAATACGCAATCCGATCCTGGCATATGCTCGAACAGAAAGTAGGAGGGGTATTCCCACAAACTGATCTCGCAATGACGTACTGCATACATCCCAGGCAAGTTTTGAGTGAGGTGGGTTTACCTGATGATAGTCTCACTACGATTTTTGCGCAATGTGTGATCTTGGGTGGTTTAAGGTGTTTTAAACCCAAGATCCTAACCAAAACTAGTTGGTGTAGTGTAACCTAGAAAATAAAATGTTGCTAGTTCATTTTATTAGGGTTCATTTTAAAGGTTACTTGCTTACTCAAAAAGGTAGTGGGTGTGTGAGAGTGGTTATAATAGAAATAGAGTACTGAAAATGAAATATTTACCACCAAACAAATCTTTTTCTTTTCAATGCAAGTCTTAAAATTCTGATCTAGAATGCATGTGTAAATGCAATTTTTTAAATATTTCGAATGCAAAAAAGGTAAAAATAAAGAAAAAAAAACTCAAAACCTAAGAATGCAGCTAGTCAAGCAACTAGGTATGCAAAAGAAAACTTGTTCTTTTTTATGCAAAGCACTCTAAAATCTTTTAAGCCACTTGCAAGGTACTCTATTCAAAAGATGAATCAAAATTCTTCATGCTTTTCAAAGGTAAGAAACAAAAACTGAAACTAACCTACTATCAAAGAAAAGCAAAGAAACTTTCAGGTTCTCTTTATGAAACAGTAAAAGCTACCAAATATGACTTTCAAATTCTTATTGATGTAAGCATGCCAAACATTGGGAAAAGAGTACAAAAACTACTTTTAGACCCAAACGAAGCAAATGACCTACGAAGAAGTATGGTTTGGTAAAGTCAGGTCTGCACGTAAACAATGCAAACAAGGTCTTGAACAATAGCCAAAACACTTGAGCTTTCACTACAAAAGAAAAACTAAAAGCATAAGGGAGGACAAGAAACCAACCTAAAAGAGAAATTTCACTCAAATAGATACAAACAGGGTCAAAAAGACTCAAGAGGTTTCAAATCTAGTGGAAATGGGGCAAGCAAGTTCAATTAGACTCAAATTAGGGTACAAAACACCAAACAGGTCCACAACCCCCCAACTTAAGTCAACAAACCCCAAAACTTTCCAAACAAGCCCAAATTGATCAAAAGAGGTTCAAATCATGAATGTAGGATCAATACAAGGATGGGAGACCACTTACAGTGGTTTAACTCAGACCTAGGGTCATCAGGGACCCCAAAAATGCAGCCACAGCCCCCAGATTTGGGTCCACAACCCAAAAATTCAAAAAAATCAAACCCAGATTTTGAGCGCTACTGTGTATGAAGGAAACTAGTGCTCATAGAAGCATGGGCGCTACTGTGCAGAGGAACAGTAGCGTATGGGCGCTACTGTGTGGTACAAATAGTAGCATACAAGAAAAAAAATCTAAAAAATGGGGTTAAGACCCCCAAACTGGGTCCACAAAGGTTTGCAAGGGCTGGGAAGGGTCTGTAAAAAGCCCAGGAGGTCAAACAGAGCCTACTAACTCATCCTAATCAATAAAATGAACAAAGACCATCAAACAAGACTGAAGAAATGACCTTGGATACCCCTAAGCAGTTAGGCTTTCCCCAACGGAGTCGCCATTCTGTTGTGGGGAAAATGCACCTATAGTTCAGGGGAGAAACTACCAACTTACGGTGATAAAGATAGACTTCAAGCATTCTACAAGTACAACAAATAAATGAAGAGATTAGGGCTTAGAGATGTAGGCACCTCATTCAGAAGGTTGATCCTAGCTTTGCCTCCCTCGCTCTTCAATGCTTATCCAGTGTCGCAATGCCCAGACCTACAAAACAACTTGATACCTTTCTCAAATACATTTGACTACATATATAATACTGATATCTATAATGGAAAGAGACATCAAACTATAATCAAACAGTAATCAAATCTTAAGACACATTAATAGGTCATATTTGGAAAGAGAAGAACGTCTGATCTTTATTAATGAATGAAAGAAAGTACATACAATTATACCTTCCTTCAAGCTTGGCACTTCACAAAACCTAGATTCAAGGTCTCCTGCTTCCGTTCTCCAAGGATCCCAGCCTCTAAGCAATTGTACTAGGGTTTACCAAACCTGAAGCATAAGAGAGGGGGATGAGGGTCTCCATTCCTCCAGCATAACTTTGTAATTGGGCTTCCTTTTCTCACATGACCCTTCTACCCTCCTTATATAGTCAGTGAGGAAGAGGAAAAGAAGTTACAACCACTCAAGAGGTTTCCCAACCAACTTAACTTACTCAAATTTTGAGATTTTGACCAAAACAGGCGTGTACTCTACTCTATAGTAGACAAAGTCGCGTACACATGGCAATGGGCGCTACTTTGAATGAGGTAAAGTCGCGTACACACGCTACTATTATAACAGTGGAGTCGCGCTCATGTTGAAAAATGGCCAAAAACAGGCTTTTTTGCTCATTTTCAGGAGATGGTTTGGTCTGGAAAAATGTTCCTAAGGGTCATATACATCAAATGGGTCAAGAGTGAGGTAATTTCAACCATTTTGTTGAATATTGTAACTTCAAAGAATATTATATTTGTATTTTATTATTCCGGAGATGTTTCATTCCTCCGAGGTAACCCTATCATGTATCTGGAGATGTTTATTCCTCCAGGGGTTTGTATTAACTAGGGTTATTAGACCCACCATGTGTGGGTCGGCCCTGTAGTTATATTTTAGGGGTTATTAGACTTCTCCAGGAGAGGTCGGCCCCATTAGGTCTTTTAGTCAGTTGAGGGTCAGTATAAATAGAGGAGGTGAACTCCTCATTAGATCATTCACTCACTTGTGGAAGAGTGCGCACTTGTCTGGGAGATCTGCTAAGGAGACAAAGGAGGAAGGAGCACATCTTGTATTTTGGTTAATCATCTTATTGAGGAAAGCTTTGCTGGGTTTTCTACCCCATGCGGGTTTCCCAGGGTATATTGTGTGTCTATCTTGTGATTGTGTTTCTTTCAGAGATCTTGCTTGGCTATTTGGTTTAAACTTAACATGGTATCAGAGCTAGACTGAATAGGACATCTTTCACAAGGTAAGAATACCTCTCTCTCTCTCTTTGGTGAAGTTAGGGTTTTCAGCCCAAAGTTGGTATTATTGATTTTTGGTTGCATGGCTGGATAGCTCTCTTCAATACCTTTCTTTTAAGCCCTAGATCGAACTTTTTGGTTGGGTAGAACTCCAGGAATTCCAAACCCTAATTCTACCAAAAGTGCGATACATCAGATTTTGGTTTTAGAAAAAAGTTGGAATTTTTGAATTCTGATTACATGGCTGAGTAGCCCTTCTCAAGAGCATTCTTTTGAGCTATAGATCGAACTTTTTTGGTTGAGTAGAACTCTGGGAAAGTCAAACCCTAATTATACCAAAAGTGCGATAAAATTCTGTTCCAGATTCCGGAAAAGTGAAAAGCAACTTTTCAGGTAAGTCTGCTTTGTCTCTTGGACTCCCCCAAGAGAAGATGGCTCCAAACACTAAGCTTGAATACAAGCTAGAAGGTATAGAAAATTTTCGGGCATGGAAATACAGAATTGGTCTCATTCTTGAGGAGAATGATCTTGCTCAGTATATCAAGGAAGAAGTTGCAGAACCAGAAGGAGATGAAGCCAAAGAAAGGCATAGGAAGGATTTGATTAGGGCAAAGAGAATCATAGCTGATTCCATTAAAGACCACTTGATTCCCCAAGTGGCCTCCAAGAAGACTCCAAAGGAAATGTATGATGCCCTAGGAAGAATGTATGAAGGAAAGAACATCAATAGGAAAATGAATCTAAGGACTCAATTGAAGAGTACCAAGATGCACAAAGGAGAATCCATTCAAGACTACTTCTCAAGGGTTTCACAAATCAAGGAACAACTAGATGCAATTGGTGATACTCTTGATGAGGATGAACTAGTGATGACTGCTCTCAATGGTCTCACTAGATCTTGGGAATCTTTCATACAAACCATGTGTGCCAGGAAAGAAAGCATGAAGTTTGATATAGTATGGGAGGATTGTGTTCAAGAAGAAGAAAGGGTAGCCAACAGAGAAGCTCTTCTCAAAGAATATGACCAAGCTTTGGCCACCCATACCAGAAGAAGAAGAACAGGTCATCTCAAGAAGGTTGACCACAAAGGATCTCAACACTTCTCTAGAAAGAGAAAAGGACCATTTCCAGTAAGAGATCTTTCCATAGTCAAATGCTATAACTGTGATAAGCTAGGACACATCTCCAGATTTTGTCCCTCACAAAAGAAGAAGTTTTTCCACAAAAGACACCATGCACATATGGCAGAAAATGATAGTGAAGAAGAAGAAGAGGAAGAAGATGAAGAAGAAGAAGAGGTAGAGGTAAAGCCTAAAAGGAAAAGAAATAAGGTGAAGAAAGAAGATCCAGAAGAATATGTTCTATTCTCTGCACTCTCTGGATCTGTATCTCCTGGAGAAGATACATGGCTCATTGACAGTGGTGCTTCCAAACACATGTCAGGTCAAAGGAAGACCTTCTCAAATCTTGAAGAAAAATCTTCCTCACAGAAAGTATCTCTAGGAGATGACTACCAATATCCCATCAAAGGAATTGGTGAAGCTAGCTATAAGCTAGATTCTGGAACACCCTTGAAGATGAAAGACATCTTATATGTACCAGGTTTAAAGAAGAACCTTCTCTCTATTTCAGCACTAGATAAGAAAGGTTTTAGAGTAGCCTTCATAGATGGACAAGTACTCATGTGGTCCAAAGGAAAGACAATTAAAGATGCAGTTGTTATTGGTGAAGAAGAAGGAGGTCTCTATAAGCTCAAGGGCCATCCAGAAGCTGCCCTTGCACATGAGATCTCTAGCCCCAGTGAGCTATGGCATAGAATATTAGCTCACATCAATTATAAAGCCTTACCCTATGTAAGCAAGGTAGTCATAGGATTACCAGATTTGAAAGCTGATCATGATGGCTCATGTAAAGGATGTAAGAAAGGGAAAAATATCAAGAACCCCTTTCCAAAGAGTGAAACAAAGACTAAGAACATTTTAGAGCTTATACACTCAGATGTATGTGGACCAATGCCCACCACTTCCTTAAGTGGGTTTGAATACTATCTTTCATTCATTGATGACTATTCAAGGAAAACTTGGATATACTTCCTGAAAGGTAAGAATGAAGTCTTTGGAAAATTCAAAGAGTTTAAGGCTCTAATAGAAAATCTATCAGAAAAGAAAATCAAAATTCTCATAACAGATAATGGCGGAGAATTCACCTCAAAGGAATTTGAGGATTTTTGCAAAGAAGCTGGAATTAAAAGGGAACTAACTACTCCATACAATCCCCAACAAAATGGGGTAGCTGAAAGGAAAAATAGAACAATTATGGAAGCTGTGAAGACCATGATACATGACCAAGATCTCCCCATGTATTTATGGGCTGAAGCAGCCAAGACAGCAGTATATGTGCAAAATAGATTATCTCACAGTGCTCTTGAATTCAAAACTTCAGAAGAAGTGTTTACAGGTAAGAAGCCTGAGGTAAGTCATCTTAAAATATTTGGGTGTCCTGTGTACATCCACATTCCAAAAGAAAAGAGAACCAAGTTGGATCCCTCAGGTAAGAAGGGTATATTTGTTGGATATTGTGAAACCTCCAAAGCCTTCAGAATCTACATACCAGGTTTTCATCATATAGAAATAAGTAGAGATGTAACCTTTGATGAGGAAGCAGCTCTCAAGAAATCCAGAAAGTGTCAACTTGAAGAAGTTTATGAAGAAGATTCAGAGACTGTTCATATCCCTGAAGAGGATTCACCAGAGGATCATGACATGCTGGAACCTCAAGAACCCCCAATTGCAGATTTATCTAGGAAAAGAAGACCAGCATGGGCCAGAGACATTATTCAAGGAGCTGAAAGATATGGTGCTCCTGAAGGCTCCACTAGAGAAAGAAAGAAACCAAAGCTAGTGTCCAACTATATGGCTTTGATGTGTGATCTTGTGGATCAACTACCTACTAGCTATGAAGAGGCAGCTCAAAAGAAAGAATGGGTAGAAGCAATGACTGAAGAATATCAATCAATAATGAAAAATGAGGTTTGGGATATAGTTCCCAAACCGAAAGATAAAAGTGTGGTTTCTTCCAAATGGATTTTCAAAATAAAACATGCCGCGGACGGAAGCATTGAAAAATACAAAGCAAGATTTGTAGCCAGAGGATTCTCTCAGAAGGAGGGAATTGATTATGAAGAAACACTTGCACCAGTTGCTAGGTATACTTCAATTAGAACTATCATGGCACTTGCATCCATTATGAAGTGGAAATTACACCAAATGGATGTTAAGACAGCTTTTCTGAATGGTGTAATGGAAGAAGAAGTATACATAGAACAACCTCAAGGGTTTGAGGTTAATGATGGAAGAACTCATGTATGCAAATTGAACAAAGCATTATATGGGTTGAAACAAGCTCCCAGGGCTTGGTACGGAAGGATTGACAATTTCCTAACTAGCATGGGCTTTACCAAAAGTAAAGCTGACCCAAATCTTTATCTCAAAGTGATGGATGATGAACCAGTTATATTGCTGTTATATGTAGATGATCTATTTCTAACTGGAGATGAGAAACAAATTATTGAAAGCAAGAAGAAGCTTTCTTCAGAATTCGAGATGAAAGATCTCGGATTAATGCATTACTTCTTAGGCTTAGAAGTATGGCAAGAACCAAAAGGAATCTTTCTAAATCAAGGTAAGTATACTGTGGAGATTCTCAAAAGATTTGATATGTTGGAGTGTAAAGCCAAGGCCACTCCCATGGACTCCAACTTAAAGTTATTAGTTAATGATTCATCAGATTTAGTGGATATAACTCTATACAGACAAATCATTGGATCTTTAATGTACTTAACCAATACTAGGCCTGATATATGCTTTGCTATAAATACCCTAAGTCAATATCTAGTAGAACCCAGAAAGGTTCACCTAATAGCTGCAAAGCATATAATGAGGTACCTAAAAGGTACATTAGATTTTTGGCCTATTTTATCTTAGAGGTCATGAACTCAGACTACATGGTTACTCAGATTCTGATTGGGCAGGTAATGTCTCAGATAGAAAAAGTACTTCAGGTTGATGTTATGGTCTTGGATCTGCCATGATCTCATGGTTCAGCAAGAAACAATCTAGTGTGGCCCTCAGTACTGCTGAAGCAGAATATATAGTTGCCTGCTCTGCCAGCTGTGAAGCAGTATGGCTTCGGAAACTTTTATCTGGAGTGTTTGACTTAGAAATGGACCCCACTGTGATCATGTGTGATAATCAAAGCTGCATCAAGATGACTGAAAATCCTGTATTTCACGATAAGTCAAAACACATAGAGATCCGATACTTTTACATACGATATATGGTGCAGAGAGGAGCTATCAAGCTCGAGTATATAAGCACTGAGGATCAAATTGCTGATATCCTGACGAAACCTCTATCTCGAGTAAAGTTTGAACACTTCCGAGACAAGCTTGGTGTAGTTCAGAAGGACCTTCCTTGAAAGGGGGAGTAGCACAGTATCCGACAACAAGTCTATCTCATCAATGATGAGGTTACCTGTTTACTGCATTTAGTTACCTAGAATTGTTTAGATTTAGGACTCTTATATTATTTCTTTTGATGATAGATGTATACATACTTTTGATGTTAGTTCTGATGGTAGATGTATACATGTTTTGATAATGATGATACATGTTGTGGTTATACATGTTTTGATGATGATGATACATGTTGTGGTTATACATGTTTTGATGATGATGATACATGTTGTGGTTATACATGTTTTGATGATGATGATACATGTTGTGATGATACATGTTTTGGTGAACATGTGAAGGGATTGGATCATTCCTGGACTTTAGTCCGAAAGAAGAGCCGTAGACGTATGTCTTCGAAAATGAAGTTCTTGGTGAACATGTGAAGGGATTGGATCATTCCTGGACTTCAGTCCGAAAGAAGAGCCGTAGACGTATGTCTTCGAAAATGAAGTTCTTAGTGAACATGTGAAGGGATTGGATCATTCCTGGACTTCAGTCCGAAAGAAGAGTCGTAGACGTATGTCTTCGAAAATGAAGTTCTTGGTGAACATGTGAAGGGATTGGATCATTCCTGGACTTCAGTCCGAAAGAAGAGCCGTAGACGTATGTCTTCGAAAATGAAGTTCTTAGTGAACATGTGAGGGGATTGGATCATTCCCGGACTTCAGTCCTAAAGAAGAGCCGTAGACATAAGGTCTCCGATAACAGAACGATAGGACTGGATCGTCCCTGGACCTCGGTTCAAAATGTACGTGACAAATCCTAGGGTTGCTCTAGGTTACATCCAGCATGAAACAGGGCTGGCTCTGTAGTTGTGATACATCCAACATGAAACAGGGTTGGCTCTGTAGTTGTGATACATCCAGCATGAAACAGGGCTGGCTCTGTAGTTGTGATACATCCAGCATGAAACAGGGCTGGCTCTGTAGTTGTGATACATCCAACATGAAACAGGGCTGGCTCTATAGTTGTGATACATCCAGCATGAAACAGGGCTGGCTCTGTAGTTGTGATACATCCAACATGAAACAGGGCTGGCTCTGTAGTTGTGATACATCCAGCATGAAACAAGGCTAGCTCTGTAGTTGTGATACATCCAGCATGAAACAGGGCTGGCTCTGTAGTTGTGATACATCCAGCATGAAACAGGGTTGGCTCTATAGTTGTGATACATCCAGCATGAAACAGGGCTGGCTCTGTAGATGTGATACATCCAGCATGAAACAGGGCTGGCTCTGTAGATGTGACACATCCAGTATGAAAGAGGACTGGCACTGTGGTCGGGATTGAAGTGTCCCTAGACATAAGACTTGTCTTAAAAGAGATAAGGATTGATCATCCTGTAATGTGATGACGATGCTGATGACAATGCTGTTGATCGTATGATGACGATGCTGATGACGATGCTGCTGATCGTATGATGACGATGCTGATGACGATGCTGCTGATCGTATGATGACGATGCTGTTGATCGTATGATGACGATGCTGTTGATCGTATGATGACGATGATGATGACGATGTTGCTGATCGTATGATGATGATGCTGATGACGATGCTGCTGATCATATGATGACGATGCTGTTGATCGTATGATGACGATGCTGTTGATTGTATGATGACGATGCTGTTGATCGTATGATGACGATGCTGTTGATCGTGTGATGACGATGCTGATCATATGATGACAATACTGATGACAGTGATGATATCGATGCTGATGATCGAGTGATATCGATACTCCAGTAACTAGTTAAGTTACTGATGAGGATGAACTGAAGAAAGCTTCCGATGATATATAGATGTATGATGTATGACTCATTGCTCCTGCAGATGTTATTATAATATCCTTCTCATTAAGGGGGAGTGTTGAATATTGTAACTTCAAAGAATATTATATTTGTATTTTATTATTCCGGAGATGTTTCATTCCTCCGAGGTAACCCTATCATGTATCTGGAGATGTTTATTCCTCCAGGGGTTTGTATTAACTAGGGTTATTAGACCCACCATGTGTGGGTCGGCCCTGTAGTTATATTTTAGGGGTTATTAGATTTCTCCAGGAGAGGTCGGCCCCATTAGGTCTTTTAGTCAGTTGAGGGTCAGTATAAATAGAGGAGGTGAACTCCTCATTAGATCATTCACTCACTTGTGGAAGAGTGCGCACTTGTCTGGGAGATCCGCTAAGGAGACAAAGGAGTAAGGAGCACATCTTGTATTTTGGTTAATCATCTTATTGAGGAAAGCTTTGCTGGGTTTTCTACCCCATGAGGGTTTCCCAGGGTATATTGTGTGTCTATCTTGTGATTGTGTTTCTTTCAGAGATCTTGCTTGGCTATTTGGTTTAAACTTAACACATTTTTAGTGTGCCAAATGACTCCTCCATCCACAAATGTCCTATTGTGTGACTGAACTTGATCTCAAGAAGTGTCATCATGTGACCAAGGGAAGCAAGTGTCGTCACAGACGGAGAGGTGTCATTTCAAGCTATAACAATCTTCTACTTATAACTTTACAAAATGCTCCTTGAGCTTATAGGTGTACCCTAATTCTGGAATCTTCCTAATTTGGATTTTGGTGTACAATTACCTATTTCCCAGATTCATGGGACACCTTTCATACAAGACAAAATAACAACCAGCTGTCTCTTTAAAGTATTTACAAAATAAAGGAAATAAAACAAATTGACTTCTGATTTCAGCTGGCTTCTTTCTATTGATTTGCTGATCCATCTCCAACAACAGGCTCGCTTGCAGATGCTTGGTCGTCTATGCTTTGTATATGAGTGGTCCAAAGATTAATCTCTTTAACTATAATCTTGCCCCAAAGAGATACTGTTGTCTTTGCTATGATTTCATGCTAGCGCAAGTATGATTTGACTTGTGCTGCTCCTGTTGTAGCCTCTTGAGCGATTTCCTCTAGAAAGTAAATATGTATGGCAGACTGAGCAACGAACTACTGAAAATCATCTTGGGTCATCACTTCTATTTTTCTAATGTACTCCAAATCATGGTCCAACTCACCTTGTAATTCAGTCAGTCGTTGTTCTTATGTTGGGAATTCATAGATAGACTCCAGCAGGATCAAGTGGCACTTGCCGAAAGATTCTTTAATCTTAGAGTAGAAAGAGTGGCAATTGCGGATAGTCCTTTTAATCTCCAGGCTTATCCTGGCACCACAGTCTTTACTGAAATCCAAAATTCCTGCATCTAGGTCACATTTGTCTTCAGTGGGGACACGCAAGCTTGAGGGGAGTCCTGACTTTCCTTTTCTCCATTCAAACTACTGCTTTAATTCCTCCACATGTTTGGCAAATTTGGCCCTGTTCCTCAAAGCTCCGCCTTCGATGACTAACTTTTTATTAATCATTTCTTTCATGCTGCAAACCTCATGTGAGATCTGTACTAGCAACTGATGGGCTTTTATCTGCATATCACATGCTTGCTTGTGAAAGGTGAGAAAATCTTGCTTGTTTTCTGCTGCATCTTTGAGTTGACCCAATAATTCTCCTTTTCTTTAACCATCCCTTCATACTCATGCTCATGGATGTGAACTTTTTTAGCTCTACTAGCCTCTAGTTCCTTTAATTATGTTATGTGGGCTTTTAAATTCTTTTGCTCATCTTCCAAAATGGCCAACTGCATTTCTAACGAGTTTTTCTCATTCTTAAGCTAGAGAACTTCTAAATTCAGCATTGAATGCTCTTCTACAAACTCATTGTACTTCCCTTTCAATTTATTTTCCTCCAACACCTCCCTCTTCGTATCATCTCTGATCTTAAAACATTGATCCCTGTAATGTTTTACTTGATCCAACAAAAGATCAATATTGGCTTTACTTACTTCAGCTGATGCCACAATGCATTTGGCTTGGAATGAGGTGTCCGCATCAGTGCCTTCGACCAATGTGGTCTCTGATATCCTAAATTCATATCTGTCAACCCCGATTTCCATTTTCTTTACTCTCCTATCAATAATGGCCCTTTTCTGCTCATGGAAATATACAGTATCTAGGTCTACTATTTTGCACTACTTCTTGGGGTTATATGGGGTTAATGCCAATCCTCCTGTAGAATCCAACCCTTCTTGAGTTGTTCTTGGAGAGTCCATCACTTGTGGGTCCAACTACATGTCTTTCAGAGTAGATGGTTCCTGCTTGGGGAGCTGTTCGTTTTGCTCCTTCTCCTGACTTCTTGCTGACTCTTCCTACTGTGCCTGTAATCTAGCTGCTTCTTCTGTCAGGAGCCTTTCTTCTTCTCATGCTGCTACTTGGAAGCTTGATCTTGGAGCACCTGATCTTCTTCTTCCTTCTGGATCCTAGCGGCCTCTTCCTACTGTTTCAACTGAGAGGCTTTCTCTTGTTGCTCCCTTGCAACTTCCTCTTGCTCAAGCTTGGAATTCAACTCACTTTGAATTCTTGCTTCTTCTTGTTCCTGCTGCTGCTTGAGGGCTTGTTCCTGGAGCACTCTGTCCTACTCCTCCTGCTGTAATCCTGATGTATGTTCTAATTGCGAGGTTGAGGCCTCCCGCTCCCTTTGGATCAGACCCACGGGTTTGGGCTTAGGATCCTTCACACTTTTCTTCTTGTAATGCTTCCCCAACATAGTTAGGTTGCGGGCGCTCCTGAAGAATTCCTCTTTTCGGTCCATAGCATGAGCATATTCAAAAGAGATCTTGAGGCCTACACAATGCTGATTGGCCACACCGCAAGGGTCATGCCTTCTGAAAGGGACCGTGCCAAAATGGAAAACTTCTAAGCCTTGAGCATAGTTTTCCCCGTCTCTTTCTCTCAGAAGGCTGTAAGCTATGATGGTAAATGGCATGGGAGGATACATGCTCTTCTTTCAGTCTGTTAAGATATTACTTATTGCGCTAGTGCCGAAGAGTTGTCTTATGGCTTCCTTGTGAATTACAAAATCTGTAACATACCGAGGGAACATAAATGGAGCTTGAGTTCCTCCACTCATCCTGATGTATGTGCCTTCAGCAGTATGATAATAGTCCTCGAATGCTTCAATGATAGGCATTGCATTCTCTGACAGACAATATGGTTCTTCTATAAAAATAAGCTAGTACAATGGCATGATAAACCTTTCGCAAATCATTTTGTAGTGGTTTGCGTATTTACTTGCCTATGTACATTGATAAGCCATGAAGAGAGCAGTTTCTTTTAGCTTACATGAGAAACCTAAGTCCGGGAATGTATGCTTTCTTAACAAATAGTCAATCAAGTATGAAGACATGAAAAACTCTGCCTTCTTTTGGGTTAGTCCTCCCTGGGATGCTATCAGCTGCGAGGCCAAACTGTTTGAAATTATGTCAACCCAGTTAAAGATGGTGCCATTCATGGCTATATGGAACATCACTGGCAGTCATCTGATCTTAAACACATTGCCATTAGGCATGCTGAAGAGTCAACTCAACATCAACACGATGAATCTGTAATGGGTCTTTAGGAGGATGCTTTGATATTCATTGTTCTGCCTCTTCCTAATCTTCTTGTTGTTTATTGTCATCTTCCGGGCAGATTCTAGGGGGTCCATTGGATGTTTTGCTATCCAATCATCATCCAAACAAGCTCTGGGTGAAGGAAATCTATAGGCAGCAGCGACATGATCGAGAGCGAAAGATGCTAGGTTCAACCTGTTTTTATCATTCATGGGAGTCGTGTCGGTCTGGATGTGGGGAATTAGCCATCCAATAACTTCGAAACAAGGGAAAAATTCAGGATGAGTTGTTTCCTTATGCAAACAAGACCTTCGAATGTTGGCATACACCAGAGCATCCTCTATGGAGGTTGTTGTACTATCCTGAGCCATAATGAACCTGTACAGATCACCCCATTGAAATTCAAAGGAAGAGCTCACAGGGGGAACACCAATGGTAGCTTGTGTGTCAACAAACATCGTCTCGAGAGAAGTATCTAATAGGATTTCCACATCTGAATCTGAGTTTCTTTTCTGCGCGGCCTTCTTCTTTGCTGACCTCCTATGCATGATAATCCTTTGGTGAGCAAGGTAATGTCAATAAGGAGTATGCATACGTCCATCCAACTATTAAAATGCAAAGTGACAGAAAATTTGACTGAGCTAGCTTTAGTGTGATGCTTTTTTAAACATATGCAACAGTCATGGCAAGATTCAGAATATATTACTTTCACATCATGGAGGTTGCTTAAAAAAAATCAATTATATCACCATCTCAGCTATCATTTCACATTTGAAGAATATGAGAAATACAAGCTATTGTTATTTCATTTATTAGACAAATTGAAATATAGCTTAGGATCACAGTCACTTTGACTTTATGTTTTTAGTAGGACATCAACATGGTGGAGGGGTGGCAAGGTAATCTTTTACTCACGCCATTCATTCTACAATGCACAGGTGGCTTCTACGTTTCCACACAAATCTACCAGGAAGAAAGCATCGGAACAATAATGGTCCGAAGACGATTGCAAGGATGTGCGAGCCTAAAGATAATTTCTACGCTAGCGCATAAAATTATTGATGCGCCAAGTCCTAAATTATTAACATGCGTCAGTCAAAAATATTTCATGTGCTACCGCTAAAAGGAGTTACACGTGCGATCCTAACATTATTTCTGCGCCAACGCCTAAATGTTTATATGTGGTATTTTCGTGCGCCAATGTTTTGAACGAAATTTTATGCTCTGACACTTGATAGTGGAGTTTGCGCAAAGATGGGAAAAAACAAATAGCTACTGGCCTCTATCAGTTAAAAGAAAACAGGCTTGATTATCCAGTTTCCAAGTGGGCTCGGTGGGTTTATTTAACACATCCTAAGGTAGTTTTGGCTAAGCATTGTGAGTTTTACGTGCCCTCGGTGTGAATGAATCAATGCTCTCCGTTGATCTCTATGCAGTTTACCATGGTGTCCATAGAATAAGGCTCTTAGCTGCAAGAACAGGAAGAAGAGGTTCTTACACGAAGAAGATGCTTGGCACCGAGTTTTGATTTTTCATGGGGTGTCGCGTGGAAGTAGCTTCTACGGGTTTGAGCTTAGAACAAAAATCTGTGGCCATTAAGATACTACCAGGAGGAATCAGGGATACCAAGATGCGCGAAAACTTACTCAGGATGCCAAGGACATGAAGGCAGAACAAATTTCATTCTAGTAGGTGAGGATAAGGCTTTCCGGGTTTCGGTTCGCATAGGGTGACTTCGGATTCTCATTTTGGGACCAAGGACAAGACTAATTGTTGTATGCCCTCAAAGCTTCTTGAAGAGTATGCAAAGAACTTCCTATGGTGTAAAACAAACTCATGAAAACGAAAGGGGCAGAGAGCCTACCTATCAGACTGGCAAGGTCTATCGAAGGCGAATGTTCTGAGGTAGGGGATGAATTTCGCAGGCACCTGGCGAATAGAAACCCTCGCTCTTGATGATAATGGTGAACTCTGGTCACTTGACGAATACAAAATGTGTTGAAAACCCCATTGCACTTGTTTAAATAAGGGTGGCATTTATGTCACATACGTCGAAAGGTTGGCATATTTAATTTCATGGGGCTCGAGGTTTTCTTCCATTAAAACAACACATGGCCTTATTTAAGACCCTACCAACTCCACCGGTGCACAAGGATCGAGAAGACTTCTTTCACGCCAAGCATCGAGTACCGATTTAACTTTTGTTCTAAGGCGACGAGTGTGACTTTTGCACTTTGCGCTAGGCACACATTTAAAAAATGATTTTGCGCTTCAAGTGGTGATCCTGCCATTACGGGTGCGCTCCTGAAACTGTGCCAAAACTTGGTCTATCGAGAAAGACAGTGTGCAAACCTGCAAGTAGAAGGGATAAGTAAATCTCCTGTGCCGTTGGCGCCGATTCTATCGTCACAATTTGCGCTGGGAGAAATGTGCCAACTCATAATTATTTTAAGAGAGGGAAGCGCAACTCCAAAGGCGGGATTGATAAGGGTGGGAAACGCGCCTTGGATGAACGAGAAAAGGTTACAACCTACACTGAGCGACATGCTCCAAGAGGGGAACTTAGCTTTGGGAGATGCGCCAAAGCGGTGAAAGACTTAGGGCTAAAACTCGCGCTACAGCGGGTGAATGAAGACTAAAATCCGTGCAGACGAGTAAAGAAATATTTTTCCTTAGAAAAAATAAATGAGAAGACTCTTTTGGAAGCAAGTGTTGAAATTCTGCCAAGTTAGAGAAAGAAATAAACCCAAAAGACAAAGGAAAAAACTTGCTACAAAAGTGTTGGAAGGAGGGGCCCCAAATCTTCAAAATTTTGGGGAAGGATGTTGTATCAACAATAGGCCCTAAAGGAATATTCTATCCAGAAGGAGCTATGATGATTTCCTCCACTAACCACACATGACCACTTAATGGTATCATTGGCCTATGATTAAGGATTTTGATACCATTAAGTGGTTTTGAGCAATATGTATGTGCCTAATCAAGGCTATTGGAATGATGTTTTATGGAAGAATATCATGCCTTTGTCCATAAAGAAACCATTTAGACATACAAGGCCATGAACAATGTCGAAAAGCACCAAACAAGACTTTACAGGGGTATCCATTGTGCTATGTATCCAAGTATTAGGGACATAGCCCACATTGGACATGGTAAAGGGAGGAGACCTAAGACTCGGGCCTTAAAGGAATCTTATATATCCATCTAGGGATAAGAAGGTCACCTCCACCAACTACACATGACCTGTTGATGTAACATTGTCCTGTGATTGAGGATGGAAGTGCCATTATATAGTATTGAACTTAGTATCTACATGCCTTAGGATATTGGAAATGGTTTTCCAGGGAATAAGTATTATAGCCATCAAATACTAAGAGGGTTTTCTAAACCAAGGCCCATCATGTGGTGATCACCATCATCATCATCATCTTCATCTTCATCATCATCATCATCATCATCGTTGTCGTCGTCGTCATCACCATCTGCATCATCATCATCATCATCATCATTGTCGTCGTCATCATAATCATCATCATAATCATCATCTTCATCATCATCATCTTCATCATCATCATCATCGTCATCATCACCATCTTCATCATCATCATCATCGTTGTCGTCGTCATCACCACCACCACCACCATCACCACCATCATCATCTTCATCATCATCATCTTCGTCATCATCATCTTCATCACCATCATCGGCATCATCTTCATCATCATCGTTGTCGTTGTCATCACCTGTTAGGAACCTATGTCAACCCTTCTCTTTACTATGTTAGTATATTGTTGTTGGACGCATATGCTTTGTAAGTCGTCCCGTAGTATTTGTTGATCCATAGTTTATATTAGCCCATAGTATTGACCCATAGTATTGGACGCATATGCTTTGTAAGTCGTCCCGTAGTATTATATGTCCCATGGTTTTGACTCATAGTATTGGGCATAGACTTAGTATATAAGTGTGTGTTGAGGTCATTGAAGGCACCGTGAAGTTAATTGTATTGAGCTTGCTCAAAGGAGGTTGCCCCCTCGAAGTGGCCCGTGATCAATATAAAAGCGATTATGTTCTATTATTTCTGATATCTCGTGTATTTGCATTAATTAATTATTGCAGGTACATCTCATCTGGTATCAGAGCACTTTCCTTGGCACAAGTGGGAAATTTTTTTTTTTTTTTTTTTTTTTGGGCGGCGACTTTCAGATCAATTTCTGAAACTTTCTGCACAAAATCAGAAGAAACCTATTGCATATCTGAATTCCTCTTTCAAAAATACGCAGTTTCAAAAAAAAAATCATCTCATTTGGAGTTCTAAAAGTGGAGATATCGCGGATTTAAAATCAACAATTTTTCAGAATTTCGGTGACGGCCGCGGAAATTGCGGCGAGAAAAGCTTTTGACCGAGTGCCCAGATTTCTATTCTGCTTTCATGGGTAAAAGCAGAGTGGTTGTTCCAGTTCTGAAAACATGCTATAATAGCGATTCTGAGCAATATAGATCCGGTTTTTGAACATTGGGTGGAATTTCTGCCCAAATTTTTTCTGTTGCAGGTTCGGATCTGGGAATAATCCCTATCCGCTTAACTGTGGGAAGTACTTGGGCATAAGCCCTAAAACTCATTGTGAGGAGTACCACAGGAACCCCGAAGTAGCTGGCCATTGAGAGGACCTGCCAAGCGAAAAGGGCAACGACCCCTACCTGATTGACTAGTTCCCACCCGTGAGGTAAACCAAGAGCTGTCGTTTGTGGCCAAGCGGTTATCAGTTTTACCTGAGCCGTGGAGTGAGGGGTACTGCCCCAATACGCAAGCCGTCAGACAGCATTGGTGGCCGAGTGAAACACCTGAACTATTAGGAAGCCGTTCATACTTGGGGTCCATATCTATTTAACTGTTGCCGATCACTTCCACTCCAGATCCAGCCGTTCAGATCTATTCTGAAAGTTGTTCCAGATCTAGTCGCCGTTTCAGATCCAGCCGTCTTCGATCCTTTCCACGTCGCTGCAGATTCATCTATTGCGGATCCCTTCTGCACCGCTGTTGCTGATCCATTTCTGAAAAAAAAAAAAAAAAAAAAAAAAAAAAAAAAAAAAAAGGTTATGGTTGTAACCCGTGCAGGAGCACACACCATGGAGGAAGCACTTGCAGCCATCCAAACCAAACTCCAAGATCTGGATGAAAAATTTCTCAGCCTCCATCTTCAGCATTCAGCCACGAACAATACCAGACAGCCAGAATCTTTTGCAGCCACCGGGTTCTCTTCTTCCAGCAGTTTTCGTAGGCCGAAGCTTGATTTTCCTCGCTTCAATGGTACGGATCCGACTGGATGGATATACCGAGCAGAACAATATTTCAATCTGCATAATACTTTTGATGTTCAAAAAGTTCCACTTGCATCCTTTCATTTGGAACAGGAAGCCCTTCAATGGTACCGTTGGTACATCAAAGCTCATCCCGAGCCACACTGGACAGATTTTTGCCAACTGCTTTTGTCACGATTTGGCCCTAGTGCTTTTGATGATTTCACAGGAGCACTCACTAAACTTCACCAAATTGGCACAGTGAGAGAGTATCAGACAGAATTTGAGAAATTGGCCAATCACACAGAAGGATTGTCTGATGAATTCTACAGGAGTTGTTTTATAAGTGGTCTCAAGGATGAAATTCGCTCAGAGGTCAAAATGTTTTGTCCCAACACAATGATGGAAGTCCTAGGGTTGGCTAAGTTGGCTGAGGACAAGATTACAGCTCAACAACGCTCCAAACCCACCCTTGTTCCCTTCAGAAATATGGGTTCCCAACGACCTCCCATCACGCCTTCTCCTCAACCAACTCCTATCAAGCATTTGTCTGAAATAGAAATGCAGGCACACCGAGAAAAAGGGCTTTGCTATAATTGTGATGAGAAATTCACTCGGGGACATAGATGTGTTCAACAAAAGCTCTATCTCTTGGATGTGGATTCTCCGCCTGCCTTAGAACTTGGTGAAGTAGTTACAGATACAGTGGATGATCAGATCGACATTCAACACCTGCATGTTGACACCCCATTTCAGGACGACCCACCTGAGATCTCTCTCCATGCTGTAACCAGCGTCACCACCCCACAAACAATACAGGTCAGGGGATACTTCAAGAAGCTCCCTCTTACCATATTCATTGATTCTGGTAGCACTCATAACTTCATTGACCCTCGGATTGCCAAACAGACTGATTTTTTTGTCCATCCTTGCTCCAGCTCTGAAGTCATGGTTGCCAATGGGGGCACCTTACCTTGCAAGGGGAAGTGTCACAATGTGCGTATCTCTATGGAAGATTATAACCTACACTCTGACATGTTTGCCTTGCCCTTAGGCGGATGTGATGTGGTTTTGGGCATTCAATGGTTACGCACACTTGGCCCCATCTTATGGGATTTTGCTGAACTTTGGATGCAGTTTAAAGTCAATGGGGCACAACACAAATTTATGGGCTTACAACCAGGGTCTCTCTGCATCATCAGTTCACATCGCCTAGAAAAAATCCTTAAGAAGAATTCACATGGTGTCATCGCTCAGCTCAATTCCATTCAGATGCACCCATCAACAGTCTCCACTACTTCCTTGGATAGATATGCAGGTATCTTTGCTGAACCAATGCGCTTGCTTCCTTGAAGAGACCTTTCCGGTAAGAATGTAGCCACATCTACCTCTCAGCAGGAAATGATGGCTATTTTGCATGCAGTACAGAAGTGGCAGCCATACCTATTAGGAAATTATTTCTGCATCAAGATTGATCTCCCGAGTCTGGAAATTTTTTTGGACCAATGGGTCTCCTCCCCACCACACCTGCAATGGGTTATCCAACTCATGGGTTCTCCCTATGTGATCACTTACAAGAAGGGTAAGGACAATATGGTGGAAGATGCTCCTTCTCGCACAATTGATGACCCAGTTTCTCTTACAGCTCTTTCTCTGCTTGTTCCAAATTGGTTGCAATATGTTCAACAGGGCTATCTCTTCTATGAACTCCATGCTTCTTTATCAACAGGGCACTCTGGGTTCTGCAAAATGTATGACCGGGAACAATGTAACTTCTTTTGGTCGGGACTAGAAATGACAATTCAACAGATGGTGGCTGACGATGATACTTTCCAAGTCAACAAGGGGGAAACGACACTCCTTTCCGGATTGCTCAAACCCTTGCCCATCCCTACACACTTTTGGCCAACTATTTCTATGGATTTCCTAGCAGCACTCTGGTGGTACAATCCCACATCTCAAAGGACACCATATGAAGCAGTCTATGGAAAAACACCGCCTGTTCTTCTTCCATACACCCTTAGCAGCTCTCCAATTCAGGAAATTGACTCAGTTCTTCGAAACCACGATCAGATTCTTCTCATTCTGCAGGACAATCTTCACATGGCCAGAATTCGCCTGAAACAACAAGCCGATCAGCACCGTTCTGAGCGCATTTTCCATGCAGCTGACAGGGTTCTTCTTCATCTACAGCCTTCCAAGCAATCCTCCTTGACACTCCAAAGGCGTCAGTGGCCCGAAATGCAAACCGAGGATGCTACCGGGGAACCACTCCTTCAGATTCTGCAGCAATTTCTCCAACCAAAGCTTTGAGGACAAAGCTTTTTTTAAGGGAGAGGGGATGTTAGGAACCTATGTCAACCCTTCTCTTTACTATGTTAGTATATTGTTGTTGGACGCATATGCTTTGTAAGTCGTCCCGTAGTATTTGTTGATCCATAGTTTATATTAGCCCATAGTATTGACCCATAGTATTGGACGCATATGCTTTGTAAGTCGTCCCGTAGTATTATATGTCCCATGGTTTTGACTCATAGTATTGGGCATAGACTTAGTATATAAGTGTGTGTTGAGGTCATTGAAGGCACCGTGAAGTTAATTGTATTGAGCTTGCTCAAAGGAGGTTGCCCCCTCGAAGTGGCCCGTGATCAATATAAAAGCGATTCTGTTCTATTATTTCTGATATCTCGTGTATTTGCATTAATTAATTATTGCAGGTACATCTCATCACCATCATATTCATGGTCATCATCATCATCATCATCATCATCATCCTCATAGTCATCATCGTCATCATCATCATCATCTTCATTATCATCATCATCATCATCATCATCATCATCATCTTCATCATCATCATCATATCATCATTGTTAAAATTCAATATGCTAAGACAGAAAATAGCAGCATTACATTCCATTTTCACAATGATAGCATATACAGGATCACTGAAGAAACAACAAGCATAGCATAAACACAAGAGACAGAGATTTATCCTGGGAAACCCTCATGGGGTAGAAAACCCAGCAAAGCTTCCTCAATATAGATGACCAGCAATATACAAAGATGCAAACCCTGAGCATAAGCTCCTTCTCCATAGCAGACCTCTCCTCCACAAGTGCGCCTTTCTCAAGTGAGAGAGTGAGTGTATCAAATGAGGAACACACCTCCTCTATTTATACACTTCACTGATATGTATTTTACACAAGTACACGTAGGCTCGTATTTAACCAATGGGTTAAATACCCCACTACAACTAACTGGGCCGACCCCTCTAGGGTGGTCTAATAACCCTTTGACCCACATAACACATAAAGGGCCGACGTCCACTAGGGAAGTCTAATAACCCGAGTTACCACATTCTGACGGAGGAATAAACATCTCTAGATATACAATAAGATCTTTACGGAGGAATGAAACATCTCCGGAATAATAAAATACAATTATAATATTCTTTGAAGTTACAATATCTCAACACTCCCCCTTAACGAGAAGGATATTATAACAGCATCTGCACGAGCAAGGAGTCATCAACATCATACATGATACATCTATAAATCACTGGAAGCTTTCTCAACATCATCATCATCAGTAACTTGACTAGTTACTGGAACATCAACATCGTCATCAGCATCGTCAGACGATCATCGGCATCGTCTTCACACGATCATCATCATCATCGTCACACGATCATTAGCATCGTCATCACACGATCATCAGCATCGTCATCACACAATCATCATCATCGTCATCGCACGATCATCAGCATCGTCATCACACGATCATCAGCATCGTCATCGCATGATTATCAACATCGTCATCACACGATCATCAGCATCGTCATCGCACGATCATCAGCATCGTCATCGCACGATCATCAGCATCGTCATCGCACGATCATCAGCATCGTCATCACACGATCATCAGCATCGTCATCGCACGATCATCAGCATCGTCATCATCAAGGAATGATGTAAACCAGTCATGTACCTTTTGAACCGAAGTCCAGGGACGATCCAGTCCTATCATTATCGAAGACATACGTCTACGGCTCTTCTTTCGGACTGAGGTCCAGGAATGATCCAATCCCTTCTTTCTCGAAGACATACGTCTACGGCTCTTCTTTCGGACTGAAGTCCAGGAATGATCCAATCCCTTCATTATCGAAGACATACGTCTACGGCTCTTCTTTTGGACTGAAGTCCAGGAATGATCCAATCCCTTCATTATCGAAGACATACGTCTACGGCTCTTCTTTCGGACTGAAGTCCAGGAATGATCCCAATCCCTTCATTATCGGAGACATACGTCTACGGCTCTTCTTTCGGACTGAAGTCCAGGAATGATCCCAATCCCTTCATTATCGGAGACATACGTCTACGGCTCTTCTTTCGGACTGAAGTCCAGGAATGATCCCAATCCCTTCATTATCGGAGACATACGTCTACGGCTCTTCTTTCGGACTGAAGTCCAGGAATGATCCCAATCCCTTCATTATCGGAGACATACGTCTATGGCTCTTCTTTCGGACTGAAGTCCAGGAATGATCCCAATCCCTTCATTATCGGAGACATACGTCTACGGCTCTTCTTTCGGACTGAAGTCCAGGAATGATCCCAATCCCTTCATTATCGGAGACATACGTCTACGGCTCTTCTTTCGGACTGAAGTCCAGGAATGATCCCAATCCCTTCATTATCGGAGACATACGTCTACGGCTCTTCTTTCGGACTGAAGTCCAGGAATGATCCCAATCCCTTCATTCTCGAAGACCTCACGTCTACGGCTCTCTTTAGGACTGAAAGTCCAGGGATGATCTCAATCCCCTCAACTGTCCACTAAGGACTTCATTCTCAGAGACCTTACGTCTACGACTCTCTTTAGGACTGAAAGTCCAGGGATGATCTCAATCCCTTCATTCTCGAAGACCTCACGTCTATGGCTCTCTTTAGGACTGAAAGTCCAGGGATGATCTCAATCCCCTCAACTGTCCACTAAGGACTTCATTCTCGGAGACCTCACGTCTACGGCTCTCTTTAGGACTGAAAGTCCAGGGATGATCCAATCCCCTCATTATAACATGTATCATCATAACATGTATCATTATTAAAAACATGTATAAACACAACATGTATCATCAACATCAAAACATGTATCATCATCATCAAAACATGTATCATCAACATCAAAACATGTATAACCACAACATGTATCATCAACATCAAAACATGTATAACCACAACATGTATCATCATCATTAAAACATTTATAACCATAACATGTATCATCAACATCAAAAACATGTATAACCACAACATGTATCATCATCATCAAGGCATGTATAACCACAACATGTATCATCAACATCAAAACATATATAATCACAACATGTATCATCATCAAAACATGTATACATCTATCATCAAAAGCATGTATACATCTAATCATCAGAAACTAACATCAAAAGAATGTATACATCTACTAACATCAAAAGAATGTATACATCTATCTATTATCAAAAGAAAGAATATAAGAGTCCTAAATCTAAATAATTCTAAGTGCAGTAAATAGGTAACCTCATCATTGATGAGATAGAATTGTTATCGGATACTGTGCTACTCCCCCTTTCAAGGAGGGTCCTATACCAAGCTTGTCTCGGAAGTGTTCGAACTTTACTCGAGACAGAGGTTTAGTCAAGATATCAGCAATCTGATCCTTAGTGCTTATATATACAAGCTTGATAGCTCCTCTTTGCACCATATCTCGTATATAGAAGTACCGGATCTTTATGTGTTTTGACTTATCGTGGAACACAGGATTTTCAGTCATCTTAATGCAGCTGTGATTGTCACACATAATCACAGTGGGATCCATTTCTAAGTCAAACACTCCACATAAAATCTTCTGAAGCCATACTGCTTCACAGCTGGCATAGTAGACAGCCATATAATCTGCTTCAGCAGTATTGACAGCCACACTAGATTGTTTCTTGCTGAACCATGAGATCATGGTAGATTCAAGACTATAACATCTACCTGATGTACTCTTTCTGTCTGAGACACTTCCTGCCCAATCAGAATCTGAGTAACCATGTAAACGGAGTTCATGACCTCTAAGATAACATAGACCAAAAATCTAAAGTACCTTTTAGGTACCTCACTACATGCTTTGTAGCTATTAAGTGAACCTTTCTAGGTTCTACTAGATACTGACTTAGGGTATTTACACCAAAGCATATATCTGGCCTAGTATGACCCAATGAATTGTCTAAATAGAGTTGGGTCCACTAAATACGATGAGTCATTAACTAATAACTTCAAGTTGGAGTCCATGGGAGTGGCCATGGCTTTATACTCCAACATATCAAATCTTTTTAGAAACTTCACAGCATACTTACCTTGATTTAAAAGATTCCTTTTGGATCTTGCCATACTTCTAAGAAGTAGTGCATTAATCCGAGATCTTTCATTTTCATTTCTGCAGCCATTTTCATGACCTGTTTCTCATTCTTTGTCAGAAAGAGATCATCGTCATGCAATAATGGTATGATAGGTTCATCATCCACAACCTCAAGGTTTAGGAATAGCTTTACTTTTGGTAAGGCCCAAGCTTTGTCATGAAGCTATCAAATTACCATTATTCACACTCTGCATTGAGTGATCTTCTGCATATCTATCTGTGCCATCTCTTGTCAGATGGGTCTACTAATATGAGCCTCAAAATCAATTGAAATCTGTGGTGAGTTCCTTCTTGCATCCATGTCATATGTGTATAGAATCCATATTCAACCTTGTAGCAAAGGTTGAGATCCACATCACCCTGATGATCATTAAGCTCATCAATTGACTACCGATCCTGGGTACCCATATAGAACCTGATTCATACTTCTTCTTTAATTACAACATTAAGAGAATGGTCTTATCTAGTCCCTTGGAGCAAAACATCTCATCATGATTCTCTTCCTCTTTCTAAGATAATCTCTTAACCACAAGTTTTCTATAGTGTGTTTGATTTGTAAATCCTTTTGTTGAACATCCATCACTTGTTCATCATTCATCATGATTTTTCCTACAAATCAAAATTAAGTACAGGATTAGTAATATTTCATAATCATCAAATCATATTGACATAATAACCTATTATGCATACAGATATCATTTACATAGTTATGCAACTAATTTGACCAATACTTTGGCACAACACTTTCCCATATCTTGTATGCATACAGTGGCTATCTAGATGCCTTCCATATCTACCAGAACATACTATCGAGAGTGTGCACAGCTCTCGGCATGTCAGCAAAGAGGTTTCATTCTAGACAAGCAACAATGGACTGTTTGTCCAACTTACCAATCATATGCACATTAGTAGTATACTGTTCAATGCTCTATGAATGTTTATACTCAGCATTATATATTCTAGGAATACAAATATGCATACAACCTATTACAGGCAATATCATTACTATTTCAAGTAACAACTCAAATACTTATCTTTTATGTTTGTGTGGTTGCCTCCCGCTTGATCTTCTATATGACTTTTGAACTTCTATTCATTATGTACCACTGTGCATGCTCAAGAGTCATCCTCATGATCTCATGCACAAACATACACTCATTAGTATATTCTAAATGCTATCAAAACATTATAGTACTAAATAATCTTGA
>BSBM01000859.1:13307500-13330000 GCA_027924585.1 Larix kaempferi
CCATTTTTAAGCTGCATCCCATTGCTGGGAATCCCCCAAAGGGAGATCCCTCACTATTGTTGGAAAGGCTAGTTTCTGTCCACTAAAGATTGGTTTACAATAGTTACCCCATGTTCTTTCCTGCCACAACCCAAAGAAATATTGGGTGATAACATTCTAGCAACTCCACTGGGGATCGAATCCAGAATCTATAGTTTTCAAGGTATAAAATCAAACCTCTGAGGGCAAGCAGAGAGTCTGAGATTTCAAGGTTGTATCATTTTCCCTAGCAACTCCAACTTACATTTTGGTGATTCCACTAGAGATCGAGCCTACTTCAAAATATTTGTATTAGATCAGAGTTGATTACTGAGGGTGAACAATAGTTAGACGCTAAAAGGATCCTGCATTATTCCTGTGGCGATTCCATCTTCTGAATCGGAGGACCCGAGAAGAAAGTCTGGCTCCTAGGAGAATACCTACCAAAATTCATCTGGATCCTGAGCTAACAAAAGTTACTTCAGACCTAGAGAAGGTCATGAAGAAAGCAAAGAGAAGCCAGACATGTATTTCTCTATTTACTAGGTCCTTTTCTTTACCTAAGAAAGAGGCATAAGTTACAAAAGTCATCCCTCCAAATTTGAGGACTGAGACTTCCCCTTTCAGATCTAGTTATGAGACTGATCTAAGGGAAACCCTATTTAACCAAAGAAATTTCTAAACCCATTGCCTAAGTGCTTGGTGAGAAAATCTACAAGCCTGGTGAGAAGCTAGTGGCCTATATCCCTTTTCTAAAGCTGCTGGCCAAAGTACCCAAGTCATGATTATCACTTTTGCTGCTCCTAAAACTCCATCTACTCCCAAACAAAACCTTAGAGCCATGGCTGCCATATTTTCTCTTTTGTCCCTCCCACCAAATCCTGATGAATTACCTGTGGGATATTCCCAACACCTCATGAGATTTGATGGGGAGGGAAGGGTCTCTGTAGATCAATATGTAGACCAGTTCAATGACTTCATAGAACTAGAAGAGGTAGATGAAGATGATGTTAAGATGAGGTTTTTTGCCCAAATTTTAGTAGGGGAAGTGAAGAAATGGTTTAAAGCCCTTCCCGATAGGGGAATAGCTACCTATGAATGATTTGAAGAAGCTTTCCTAGCTAGATGGCATGATAAGAAAAACCCTCTTGATATTCTCACTTAGTATGAACATACAAAGAAAACCAATGTGGAGACTGTCCAAGAATTCTCATCCAGGTTCATGAGAATGTACAATTCTATCCCTGTGGACATAAAACTCCTTGTTGGGGCAACCAAGCTTCATTGCCAACTATTTTGACAAAGACTTTTCTCTCATGCTGAGATAAAGGAGATATCCCACTCTCCTTGATATGATGAAAGACACACTAGAAGTAGAATCCAACTTGATGGCATCAGGAAAAATGAAACACTTAATTGAAGTTGAGAAGAAGAGATGCAATGAAGCACTACAGCCCTCCACATCCTAGTCCATGGATGCCAAATTTGATTAGATGATGAGAACTATGGAGAGAATGGTGGATAGTATCTCCCTTGATAGCAGGCCTCCTACTAGAGAAAACCCAGAGCCTCAAGCTCGAAATAACAATCTCAGAAGACCCTCCGCCCCACAAGGAAGACCTAGAGAGACAAGAAACCCTGACAATCAACCAATCAAACCACCTTTTGCTCAGAATTTCATGGATGAAGAAGAATAAAATAGACATACTGAAGATCAAATCCATCTATTTGATCAAATCCAACCCTAGTTCTATTTGAATAAAGATGAACATGATCGGTCTTCCCTGCAATCAGATGATGCCCCTGGTGAATCAGAATCTGACCAATATCAAAAAGGGCTCCACAATTCCCTCTCTGAGCTCAATAGGCAGCATAATTTGAGGAGTAGAAAAGTAACAGTAGAATGAGGAAAGGATGCTACTGATCCATCCTCTTCTCAGCCACCAAGAAAGGAAATACTTGGGAGAAAGGACCCAAAGGCTGCAATATCTAAGGAGACTCTTGGGAAGGAGGAAAAACCTCCAAAGAAAAGTCCATAAGGGAGAGGTGAAGGTGACACAAAGATAGCATAAAAGATCCATACTGGTTTTAGCTTGGAGAATGAAATATCTAAGATTAAGATCTCCATCTCCTTGAATGAATTGGTCAAAAACTAAGAATACAAAGACCAGATCTTGAAGACAGTAAATGGTGGGGAAGAAAAACAACCCGATACTCTCAATATGCAAGATGAAAATCCCAACCTTCTGTTTGGTCCCCATGTAGAAAATGCCTCCGAAATTGATGACCCTCCTTTCTATATCAGTCTCAACATAAATGACCATATCCTGCATAATTCCATGTTTGATTCAGGAGCCTCTCATAACCTCATGCCCAGTTCAGTGGTAGAGAATATTGGGTTAGAAATAACCAAACCTTATAAATATTTGTTCTCCTTTGATTCCAAAAGAGTTCCATGTGTAGGGATGATTAAAGACATGGTGGTCTCACTAACTCAGATACCTTAGAAGAATATGATTATGGACGTGGTAGTGGATGATATTCCACCTAAGTTTGGGATGTTGTTTTCCAGGTCATGGACTGCAAAGTTGAAGGGAACCATGCAAATGGACATGTCTTATGCCACCATCCCCATCTTTGGGGAAAGCAGAAGACTGTACAGGGAGCATAGGTTGTCATACGTGGTGAGTGACAAGGACAGACCTAAGAACCAACCCATATTTTCCATAGACATGAATGTAGGTTCCTCAATTGTTTGCTATGATCCTGGTTCAGAAGGAGAAGATGCAAAAGCTTCCAAGTTACCTGAACCGGATGGTGAAGCCAACAATGGAAATGTGGTGCAATTCCTTGAAAGCTTAGCTAACACAGAGAAGGATGGGAAGCAGGTGGAAGAGGGAAGTAATGAGAAATCAGAGTTGGAAATAGAGGCCACAACCACCCTCCAAAAAGAAACTCACTGGGTCATAAGGTTCGATGGGGCTGTGAACAAAGAAGGAGATGGAGCAAGGATATGGATCATCACTTTAGATGAGAGAACTGCATGTGCCAGGTTTCATACTTTAAAATTGATGTTTGACTATTCAAAAAACATGGCAGAATATGAAGCTCTGCTATTAGGCTTGAATATACTCAAAAGTCTGAAAGCTAAGAAGATCAAGGTCTATGGAGATGCAGAGCTAATAATCCAACATGTGAAAGGAAACTATGAGGCTAAGCATCCTAGGCTAAAGGCTTACAAGAATGCTGTGTGGGACATGTTTGACAATTTCTTCATAGAGCATGATATCTCTTTCATCCCCAGAGATCATAATACAGTGGCAGACACCCTAGCCAGTTTTGCTAGCATATTTCATCTCCCTGCTTACCCTGCCAGGACTCACATGATTAATATAAGGCATAGACCCTTTGTCCCAGACAATACTAAGCATTGGAAAATATTTGAAGATGATCAGTAGATAAAGAAGTTCCTGGAGATTACTAGGGAATTTTCCAATATCCATATTGTCCAGGAAGACTGTGAAGGAGAGGAATGAGAAACAGACCCACTAGAGCTCGAAACCACTTTGGGAGGCAAAGATATTTTGTAGATAAAGAACAATTACATACCCAAAGGGTTGGTCCCACTGGAAAGACTGTTTGATGAAAATGATGTGGCCAGAGATCACAAGGTGGCTCCAAACCCGAACGAAGTAGAAGACTATAACATTGGGAGCAAGGAAGAACCCATAAATGTCAAACTATCAAAGTCTCTGGCCTCAGGTATCAAAAAGGACTATATGGATTTGATGAGAAAGTTTTCTGATGTGTTCGCATGGTGATATGAAGATCTAAAATAATATGACACATCTGTCATTCAACATACCATACTAGTCAAGACAGGGGAGAAGCCATTTAGGAAGAAGTTGAGAAGGATGAATCCCATGTTTCTCCCACTGATAGAAAAATAGGTAAATAGGTTGTATGAATCCAAAATCAATGTCTGCTTGAGTTTTTCATAATGGGTGGCCAACATAGTCCCGGTGAGGAAAAATAATGGTGAAATTAGACTATGTATTGACTTTAGAAATATCAACAAGGTGTCCCTAACAGACAACTACCCCTTTCCCAAAATGGACCACATTTTGCAGAAGGTTGTAGGGGCAGCAAGAATGTCCATGATGGATGGATTTTCTGGATACAATTAGATTAAGGTGCATCTAGAGGATTAGAGCAATATAGCCTTTACCACACCTTGGGGAACCTTCATGTATGCTAACATGCCCTTCGGTTTGTTGAATGCAGGATCTACCTTCCAAAGAGCCATGGATATAGCTTTTGTAGAAGAGAAAGACAAGTTTGTGGTTGTTTACATGGATGACATCACTATATACTCCAAGTCTGATTTGAACCAAGTGTTCACCAAGTGCAGAAATTTTGGAATCTCTTTCAACCCTAAAAATTCTAATTTTTCCATGCAAGAGGGTAAACTGTTGGGCCACCTAATATCTAAATATGGGATCAAAATTGACCCAGACAATCTAGATGAAATACAGAAAATTGAGCTCCCTAGGAGTAAAAAGGAAATCCAATCCTTTCTAGGCACAGTGAACTTCATAAGGATATTTATCCCCAATTTTGCATAAATCATGAGGTTGATCACCTGCATGCTCAAGAAAGAAACAAGTCAGGTGGACTGCAGAAGCTAGGAAAGAATTTGAGGATATGAAGAGAGAAATTGTTGAAGCACCTGTACTGATCAACCCATATTTTGACAAGAAGATTCTTATGTTTTCTTTTTCCTCTGAGCATTCCATAGCAGGTGTCCTTTTACAGAGAAATTAGGAAGGAGATGAGAAACCCATAGCTTTCTTTAGCAGGGCTCTTAGAGATGCTGAGATCAAATACAACATTATGGAAAAGCAAGCCTATGCCATGATCAAAACTCTGAAGGATTTCAGGGTTTATGTCTTACATTCCCATGTTGTAGATTATGCTCCCAATGCTACTGTGAAAGATATATTGACACAACCTAATCCAAAAGGAAGAATATCAAAGTGGATAACTACACTACTGGAATATGACCTGGAGATCAAACCTACAAAGATTATTAAAGGGAAAGGCCTAGCCAGGCTCATGGCTGAGTCAAATTGGGATTCAATGAGTATGAACATGTTGTCACACATACAGGGAGAAACTTCCCATCCACTACCTCAAGTATCAGACAAATTCCTGACCTCTCCTTGGTATTCTGATGTTGTATATGTTTTACATAACTTGCAAGCACCCCCTGAGATGGGAAAAAGTAAAGCTAGATCCACCAAGATGAAGGCTGGGAAGTATTGCATACTAAATGGTTCTCTTTATTGGAAAGACCCTGGGGGTGTCCTCTTGAATTGCATTGTGGAAGATGAGGCCAAATAAACATTGAAGGAGTTTCATAGAGGATATTGTGGAGGGCATAATTACTGGAAGGCCACTGTTAGCAAGATTCTTAGGGCAGGGTTCTATTTTCCTACTATGTTTAAGGAGGCTTATAAGGAAATAGCCAGCTTCCATGAATGCCAAGTTTTTGAAGGAAAGAAGAAGCTCTTGTCATTGCCTCTAAAATAAATATCAGTGGAAGCCCCTTTCCGGTAGTGGGGATTGGAATTTATTGGCGAAATTTTCCCCAACTCCTCTGGGAAGCATAGATGGATACTGACTGCCACTCTAATTATTTCACCAAATGGATTGAAGCAATACCTACCAGACATGCTACAGATACAGTCATCATCAAGTTTCTGGACAAAAATATCATGTCTAGGTTTGGATGTCCTGTTAAGATAATCATTGATAATCCAAAGGCTTTCAAGTCCAAGAAGATGGTCAGGTTCTGTGACAAGTTCCACATCACATTGGGTCATTCTACTGCTTAATATCCCCAGGGAAATGGATTGGAAGAATCCTCCAACAAAATCTTGGTGAGGATAATTAAGAAGCTGTTGCAAGAAAATAAAAGGGCTTGGCATACCAAGTTGACCCTTTCCCTATGGGATGATAGGATCACCTCTAAAAGGTCCATTGGAACTTCTCCCTTGAAATTAGTATATGGATCAGAGGTGGTTTTCCTTGATTCCCTGAGATGGCCCTCAATGAGATTGCTACAAGAGTAAGAAGAAGAGCCAAACCCCGAGCTGAGGAGAGCTAATCAACTAGTGGAAGTGAAAGAAATTAGAGAAAGGTGTTAAATTTTGAGAATTAATTCACAATACTCTAGGATCTTTACTGAGAGAACAACATATACAATATATCAATGCATATCAATCATAATAAGCATGTCAATCATCATAAGAATCAAAAGCATGCGAGACAATAGACACACAAAGTTTCCATGGGGAAAACCCTAAGGTGAAAAACCCCACAACTTCCTCAGAGATAGAGAGAGCAATAGCTCAACCAAAGTACAACCAAATACACAGAGATAGTCTCCTAGTAGCAGATGATCCTCCTCCTCACATGTGCACCACTTTCTGAGTGAAGGAAGAATGAGTTTCTGAGTGATACAAATAGAGATCTCCCAATATCTATTTATACTTGATCTATTTTCCTAGTGACCTTATGGGGTTGACTTGTCTATCTAGGTACATCAACCATATATTACATAAATCAGGGCTGACCCCACACATGGTGGTCTAATAACCCATTGGAAAGTTAACACTCTTGCGACACTTGCCAATACACAGGACGACACTTCCGTATAGAGGAATAACACATCTCTATAGGAGTACAATAATATATAAATGAAATACATGGATGAAATACATTCCAAAGTTACATATACATCAACACTCCCTCTTAACTAGGAAGGTATTTCTCAACACAGATCTACTAGCACAAGTATTCTTCTCTAGATCATTTGTCATCAATGCATCGTCATCGTCATCGTCATCGTCACCACTGCTACTATCTCAACCAATATCTGACTCTACTCGTTATAGGAAGTTCTACAGAGCCGGTCCTTTTTCATACTGGATGTAGGCCCACCACTTGCAGGCCTTCATCACTGGCCATACTGTGGAATCCTCAGGACTTATTATGTGTGTCACAAAACGTGGCAGTAGCATCCCAGGCTGTTACGAGCACACAGCTCTACCTGTCGGATCTCCCAGGAGCACATTACATGTGACCCATCACAAAACATGGCTGAATCATGCCAGGCTATTACGAGCACACAACTCTACCTGTCGGATCTCCCAGGATCACATTACATGTGATCTCACCACAAAACCTGGCTGAAGCATCTGAGGCCTTTTTCATCCTATCCAGATCTCCTAGGAGAAAATTACATGTGGTCCACCACAAAACCTGGTTGAGGCATCTAAGGCCTTTTTCATCCTATCCAGATCTCCCAGGAGAAAATTGCATGTGGTCATGGCAAAACCTGGCTGAAGCATTTGAGGCCTTTTTCATCCTGTCCAGATATCCCAGGAGCAAATTACATGCCATAGGACAAAACCTCGAAAGAGCATCCCAGGATGTTACGGGTACAAAACTATGACCTGAAGGATCTCCCAGGGCACAAATTACATGTCCTCCCAGAGCAATGTCTCGAAAGATCATCCCAGGCTGTTACAGGTACACAAATCCGACCTATAGGATCTCCCAGACATGCTCATCTGCACAACCTGATCCACGGCCACAAAGTATCAACTTGATACTCACCATACATCATCCTGATGTACACATGATCAACCTGATCATCATCACTGCAACATCCTGCTGCATGTCATCTGGAGCAACATCCTAAACCTCATCATCCATGATCATCCTGATCATACAATGCATCTACCTGATGCATACCAAGCATCTACCTGATACATATCATCATACATGATCTACTTGATCATACACAGTATCCACCTAATACATACATAGATACATGATCCACACAATGTATCCACCCAATATATATCAACATACATGATCTACCTGATCATACACAGTATCCACCTGATACATATACAGATACATGGTCCAAGCATCCCACATGATGCATATACAAATACATATAAATGATCCAACTGATCATATCCAGCATCCAACATGATGCATACATACATATACAGATAAATGATCCAACTGATCATATACAACATCCAACATTATGCGGACATACATAAATGATCCAACTAGTCATAGCCAACATCCAACATGATGTGTACATGCATATACAAAGCAGTAACTGGAGCATCGTCTTGATGCTCATCATCCAATGCTTACATCCACAGCCATGTGAAGGATCCTCCTTCCAACATGCTTGGAATGGCTTCTGCAAATGTGTCCATCACTTCGTCCTCGAAGTGTCGTCAATATGAAGAACACCAAGCCTCTCTCTGGAGTACTCGAACTTCACTTTGGCTAGTGGTTTGGTCAGCACATCTGCAATCTGCTCATCCGTCGCAACATATAGGAGCTTCACTACTCCTCTCTGCACCACATCACTGATATAGTTATATTTGATCTCTATGAGTTTCGACCTATCATGGAACACGGGGTTCTCAGACAGCTTCACACAACTCTGGTTGTCACAAAAGATATCAGTAGCCTCCAGTGGTAGATCAAATAACTCAGACAGTAGCTTTCGTAGCCATACTGCCTCACAACTAGCCGAACAGGCTGCAACATACTCTACCTCAGCTGTACTCAGTGATACGCAGGACTGCTTCCTGCTAAACCAAGAGATCAAACCTGATCCCATACTGAAGCAGCACCCAGATGTGCTCTTCCTATCTGCAGCACTGACTTCCCAATCTGAATCAACATAACCCTATAGGTTAAACTTTTGATTTGCATCATACTTGAGCTCATAATCAACTATACCCTTCAGGTACCTCAGAATATGCTTTACAACAACCAGGTGAACACTCCTTGGATCTGTCAGGAACTGACTCATCATGTTCACTGCAAATCAAATATCTAGTCTTGTATTCGTCGGGTACATCAAGGCCCCAATCATCTGACGATACATAGAGACATCCACTAGCTCAGATGAAGCATCACAAAGAAGCTTCAAATTCGATGCCATAGGTGTGGCCATGGCCTTGCAATCCATCATCCCAAACCTCTTTAGGATATCTACAGTATACTTGCTAATGTATATGTAACTTCGAAATGTATTTCATATATGTATATTGTACTCCTATAGAGATGGTATTATTCCTCTATACGGAAGTGGTTGTATTCCTATAGAGATGTTATTATTCCTCTATACGGAAGTGTCGTCATTTATATTGTAAGTGTCGTAACTTATAATTGATGGGTTATTAGACCACCTTGTTGGGGTCGAACCTGTATAAGTCATGTGGGTCAAAGGGTTATTAGACCACCCTATTGGGGGTCGGCCATGTGGACCAAAGGGTTATTAGACCACCCTTGTGGGGGTCGGCCCAGTCAGCATTATGTTATGTGGTTAAGTTAAGGCCGACCTAGTAAAGGTTATTAGGCAAGTCAAGTCTAGTATAAATAGAGATCAGGAGATCTCTATTTCATCATTCTATTTTCTCTCACACTCTTAGGAGAGTGGAACACTTGTGGAGGAGGAGAAGCTACTGCTAGGAGATGTCTATCTCTTATGCTTGGGTTGTATCACTACTCTATCTATCTCTAAGGAAGTTGTTGGGGTTTTTCACCTTTATGGTTTTCCCCAAGTAAACTCTGTGTCGATCTCTATTTCATCATTCTATTCTCTCTCACACTCTTGGGAGAGTGGCACACTTGTGGAGGAGGAGAAGCTGCAGCTAGGAGATGTCTATCTCTTATGCTTGGGTTGTATCATTGCTTTATCTATCTTTGAGGAAGTTGTTGGGGTTTTTCACCTTTATGGTTTTCCCCAAGTAAAATCTGTGTCTCTTATGTGCTTGCATTATTGTGTCCATGATTGATATACTGTAGATATGATGTGATGTACATGTTATTCTCTCAGTTAAGATCCTAGATCATATTGAAATTCTGAAAATCTAACATGGTATCAAAGCTAGCCTGAAAGAAGGCATGGTATGGCATGTATGACACTTGTTGCACTTGCGATGCTAGGGCTTGATATAGAAAAAACCAGTCATCGTAGCACTTTCACTATAAATAGATTTTGGCGAGGTTTTAGGGTCCGAAAATCGTACAAGGTGAAGCTAAGATCCCCATGTACTTGGTGTCCAAAGGAAAACCTCTAGATCATTATACTTTGTGATTTATGATCTGTACAATATAGGGTTTCTGCCTTTTCTAGATCTCAGTCATAATCAAGTGACCTTGGAAAAAAGATCATAACGTGGGCTAGGAAGCTCCAAATGAAATTTTGTAAAATGTGATAGGTAGTGCATGGACTATAATTTCTCAGGTAACATTTTCAGAGGCCGAAACTGAACCAGTGACATGTGGCACACTGTACAAGTTTGCTCTCCTATTTTATCCCATAAACATGTCACATTGCGACACTTGGCATAACTCTCTCTCAGAGAATTCATTTGAGGTCATACCTATGGGCCTGGAAATATGAAAGGTCGGTATATCACAAGAAAATTGTTTCGACCCTGTGGATCAAAAAATTCAAAGTTACACCAGAAACAATCAGGTACATATTTCTGTCAGAACATAATTATTTTTGAGCACCTTCATTCATGGCTTCCAGGATTTAGGGCTTTGGAGAAAGTTGGAATTTTTTTAATTGGAGACCATAGATGAATACTACTCATCAAAATAGAAATTTAGAGACCAATATCATATTTTTTGGTTGGGAATAAGGACGGGCTTGATCAGACCCTAGTTCAGGACTTTGATCGAAAAAGTGGTAAATTAGGGCTTCTGCAAAAATGAGAATTTTTGAAATCTGTGATCACAGCTGGAAGCTCCTCAGAAAAATAGAAGCTTAGAGCTTTGGATCGAACCTCTTGATTGGGAAGAAGGGTGGGTTTTATCAAACCCTAGTTCAGGGTCATGTCTAGTGAATTTGGAAGTTTTAAAGGCAAATTTGAGGGGTGAAACTTTGTAATTTTCAAATTCTGAGTATACCGACTTGATCAGCTCATCAAGGCACATCTTTCTATCCTTTCAGAAGTTTGAAATTCAAAGTTTGAATTTTAGGGCTTCTTTGACAAACCCTAATCCAGCTCCAAATCTAGTTTCTGCAAATCAAGTGGATTGGGCTAATCCTAGAAGAGAATGGATTGGTCACCTGCATAAGTGAAGAAGTTCTTGTTTCAGAGGGAGATGAGGCTAAGGCCTTACATAAGAAGATTACAAGCAATTTCGACAGGTATGAATTATCTAGGTATGTTTCGAGATTTGTTCATGATTAAGTTTGTGGTATGTTTGTCATCATATTGTTACGGTTAGTACAATCTTGATTAAATATAGACTTGTCGTATCACCTTAATAAAATTATGAATGCATGATAGAATATATTCATTGATTAGGGTGTTGACACTTATGATTGTACTAATGCATTATGGTGTTGTATGAGGTTTATGTTGTTCGCTAACATGAAAGGTACACCAAGAAAGACAAATCATGTTCTAGTTCAAGAACATAGGATCATGGTTACATGAAGACAAAGATTCATCCATTGTCATGGATCACTTAGAAGATCTATTTACGAGGTATGTATAACTTGGTTCTATAATGGTTAACCTATGAGATATGCAGGTTACTAACACAAGTCACTGAAGAGAACAAGAAGACATCATGTGGGTATGTTAGACATAACTAGCTAACATACTGATCCAGGTATGTTTTTCCTATATCAAGTTAGAATCCTACCTTGTGATAGGATCTCTTATATAAGTATACATGGCATGATTGATAATGATTATTCATGAAGTCATAGGTTTGAAAAAAATTATGGTTGTATGCATATTATGTTTCTTACCTTAATTGATGCTATGACTAATCAGAAGAGTCATGAAAATATAGGTTTGAGTAATCATGGGTTTAGGCATATTATGCTTCTTACTTTGACTTATGATATGACTAACCATAAGAGTCCTTGGATACTAATGCTTATTATTTATGTTTGAAATGATCATAACTATACATGCTTAAGATTATTGTGTTTTGATAGTATTGAGAATATACTAATAAATGTATGTGTAAGATCTCAAGGATATCACAATAATGATACTTGCAAGAATGCATAGTGACCGAGGATGGATATAAGTTCAAGAACAAGTAATCCAGGAAGCAAAGATCAAGAGGGAGCACACTCTAGTACTTTCTGCAAGGATGTAGATATTCAGAAGGAGTCAACCACTTCTCACTATCTACATCAGAATGGAGTTGCCAAAAGGAAGCAAAGACTAAGAGGGAGTCCACCCTACAACCAAACAAAGACAAGTATTTGAATTGTCATTTCTTGCATATTTGTTTGTTTAAATAACATTGTTCAATGATGTATATGCTCATGTTCCTAGACTTAGGGTGTGCATTATACATTGCATTAATGAACATTATACTACTAATGTGCATGTAATGGGTAAGTGGCCTATGGCACTATACAACATTCCATTGCTACTTATCTAGAATGAAACCTCTTTGCTGACATGTTGGGAGTAGTGCAAACTCTTAACAATGTTCTGGTAGATATTGGAAGGCATCTAGAAAGTTACGTGATATGGATAAATGTTGTATTGAAGCATTGGCTAAAATAATTGCATGACTGTATGACATATTTCTTTATGTGTAAGAATTTATTTTGAAAACTATGAGATGTTTCTAATCATGCAATTTAACTTGTTTTGTAGGAAATATTGTATACCATCACCTACAAAAGAAGGACTACAACATTATTTCCAGCAATAAAGATATCTATTGAAGATATTGAAGATATTGAAGTTCCCAGGATCTGGGATGAACTAATGGAAGAATGCCATGATCCGTCGATCATAAAGAATGATGTTTGGGATGCAGTCCTAAGGCCCGAAGGGAAGTCTGTTGTGACTTCCAAATGGATCTGTAAGATCAAGCATGCTAGAGGTGGCAGCACAAAGACTTTTGCTCCTGTAGCCATATCCACTTCCATCAGATCCGTACTTGCTATGGCTGCAGTGATGAAATCGAAGATACACCAGATGGATTTCAAGACAGCCTTCTTGAATGGTGTAGTCGAAGAGGAAGTGTATGTGGAGAAGCCACTTGGTTTTGAGACACATGACGGGAAGTCATATATGTGCAGAACTTGGTATGGTAGGATAGACAGCTTTCTATCTAGTTTGGGATTTACCAAGAGTAAAGTGGATTCCAACGTTTACTACAAGGTTGAGGAAGGCAATCCAGTGATGGTACTTTTGTATGTGGATGACCTATTTATTACAGGTGAAGAGAGATTGATTGCTGACATGCAGCGGAAGCTTGCTGCCAAGTTCGAGATGAAGAACTTGGGGATGATGCACTATTTTTTTTTGGCATGGAGGCGTGGCAGAGTGCATCTTCCTTGGACAAGGGAAGTATGCATTAGAGATCCTGAAGAGGTTCGGGATGATGGATTGCAAGGCCATGGCCACACCTATGGCATCGAACTTGAAGCTTCTGTGTGATGCTTCATCTGATTCGATTGATGTCACTATGTATCATTAGATGATTGGGTCCTCCATGTACCTGACAAACATGAGACCAGATAGTTGCTTTGCGATGAACACATTCATCCAGTTCCTAACGGATCCGAGAGATGTTAACTTGGTTGATGTAAAGCATATTCTGAGGGGTACAGTTGATTATGGGCTCAAGTATGATGCGAATCAAAATTTTAACCTACAGGGTATAGGGTTATGTTGATTCAGATTGGGTAGGTAGTGCCGCAGATAGGAAGAGCACTTCTAGGTGTTGCTTCAGTATGGGATTAGGCGTGATCTCTTGGTTTAGCAGGAAGCAGTACTACGTAGCACTAAGTACAGTCGAAGCAAAGTATGTTGCGATGGATGAGCAGGTTGCAGATGTATTGACCAAACCGTTGGCCAGAGTGCAGTTTGAGTACTTCAGAGAGAGGCTTGGTGCACTTCAGATCGAGGTTCCTTCCAAAGGGAAGTGATGAGTCCGGAAGATGCAGATGCAAATGAGCTTTTTTGACATATTGGTTGATGTGTTCTCCCATGGTATAGATATAAGGGCTGAAGCCCTTTTTTCACATGGTGGTAGATGTTTTCTCCCATGGTGAAAAAGTAAGGGCTGGAGCCTTCCCCGAATGGCGGTAGATGTGTTCTCCCATGTCAGTGGTGTAAGTGTTGGATGATGTGCATCTGGGCTATGCTCCGTGGATGATGAGATGATATGAAGAAGACGATGCTATGATGATCAGGAGGATCATGGATGATGAGCATCAGGACAATGCTCCAGTTACTGCTCTGTATATGTATATGCATCATGTTGGATGCTGGATATGATCAGTTGGAACATTTGTATGTATTTTGTATATGCATCATGTTGGATGCTTGGATCATGTATCTGTATATGTATCAGGTGGATACTTTGTATGATCAGGTAGATCATGTATCTATGTATGTATCACGAGGATACATTGTATGATCAGGTGGATCATGTATGATGATATGTATCAGGTAGATACTTGGTATGCATTAGGTAGATGCATTGTATGATCAGGATGATCATGGATGACGAGCTTCAGGATTTTGCTCCAGATGATATGCATCAGAACGATGTAGTGATGATCATGTGTACATCAGGATGATGTATGGTGAGTATCAGGTTGATACTTTGTGGCCATGGAATAGGTTGTGCAGATGAGCATGTCTAGGAGATCCTATAGGTCGAAATTGTGTACCTGTAACAGCCTGGGATTCTCTTTCGAGACATTGCTCTGGGAGGACATATAATAGCGCCCTGGGAGATCCTTCAGGTCGGAGTTGTGTACCCGTAAAATCCTAGGATGCTCTCTCGCGTTTTTGTCCTATGGCATATAATATGTCCTTGGGAGATCCGATAGGTTGGGTTGTGTGCCCGTAATAAGTCTTGGGATGCTCTTGTGAGGTTTTGCCATGACCACATGTAATTTGGCCCTGGGAGATCCTATAGGTAGAGCTATGTGCTTGTAACAACCTGGGATGCTCTTGCGAGGTTTTGTGGTGACCACATATAATATGTCCCTAAGAGATCCTATAGGTTGAGTTGTGTGCTCATAACAGCCTGGGATTTTCTTGCGAGGTTTTGTGGTGAGGTCACATATAATATGGCCCTGGGAGATCCTACAAGTAGAGTTGTGTGCTCGTAATAGCCTGGGATTCTCTTGCGAGGTTTTGTGATGCACGTAATAAGTCTTGAGGATTCCACAGTATGGCCAGTGATGATGAAGACCTGTAGCTGGTGGGCCTACATCCAGTATGAAAAAGGACTGGCTCTGTCGAACTTCCTATGACGAGTAGATTCAGAGATTGATTGAGATAGTAGCAGTAGTGACAATGATGATTTGATGAATATACATCGATGACGATGATCCAGAGAAGAAGACTTGTGCTAGAAGACCTGTGTCGAGAAATACCTTCCTAGTTAAGAGGGAGTGTTGATGTATATGTAACTTCGGAATGTATTTCATATATCTATATTGTACTCCTATAGAGATGGTATTATTCCTCTATACAGAAGTGGTTGTATTCCTATAGAGATGTTATTAATCCTCTATACAAAAGTGTCGTCATTTATATTGTAAGTGTCGTAACTTATACTTGATGGGTTATTAGACCACCTTGTTGGGGTCGGCCCTGTATAAGTCATGTGGTTCAAAGGGTTATTAGACCACCCTATTGTGGGTCGGCCATGTGGATCAAAGGGTTATTAGACCACCCTCGTGGGGGTCGGCCCAGTCAGCATTATGTTATGTTGTTAAGTTAAGGCCGACCTAGTAAAGGTTATTAGGCAAGTCAAGTCTAGTATAAATAGAGATTGGGAGATCTCTATTTCATCATTCTATTCTCTCTCACACTCTCGGGAGAGTGGCGCACATGTGGAGGAGGAGAAGATGCTGCTAGGAGATGTCTATCTCTTATGCTTGGGTTGTATCATTGCTCTATCTATCTTTGAGGAAGTTATTGGGGTTTTTCACCTTTGTGGTTTTCCCCAACTAAATTCTGTGTCTCTTGTGTTCTTGCATTATTGTGTCCATGATTGATATGCTATAGATATGATATGCTGTGCATGTTATTCTCTCAGTTAAGACCTTAGATCAGATTGAAATTTTGAAAATCTAACAATACTTCCCTTGTCCAAGGAAGATCCCATCTGGACTCTGCCACACCTCCATACCTAGGAAATAGTGTGTCATTCCCAAGTCCTTCATATCGAACTCGGCAGCAAGCTTCCTCTTTGTATCAGAAATCAATCTGTCATCTCCTGTTACAAATAGGTTACCACATACAGGAGTAGAATCACAGGATTTCCTTCCTCAAACTTGTAGTAAAGCTTGGAATCCTCTTTACTCTTGGTAAAGCCCAAACTAGATAGGAAACTGTGCTTGAAGTTCTGGGAGCTTGCTTCAAGCCATACAGGGCTTTCTTCAATCTGCACACAAATGACTCCCTATCATGTGTTTCAAAACCGAGTGGCTGCTCCACATACACTTCCTCTTCAACTACACCATTCAAGAAAGTAGTCTTGACATCCATCTGGTGTATCTTCCATTTCGTCGCTGTAGCCAGGGTAAGTACTGATCTAATGGAAGTGTACTTGGCTACAAGAGCAAAAGTTTCTTCATAATCTATTCCCTCTTTTTGAGAGAAGCCACAAGCTACGAATCTTGCCTTGTATGTTTCTATGCTGCCATCTGCAGCATGCTTGATCTTGTAAATCCATTTGGAAGTCACAACAGACTTCCCTTCAGGTCTTGGGACAACATCCCAAACATCGTTCTTCATTATTGATTGGTATTCCTTGACCATGGTATCCTTTCATTCTTTCTTTTCCGTTGCTTCTTCATAATTGGAAGGTTCTTTGTTCATGATATCACAGAGTAAAGCAACATAGCTAGTGTGAGATCTAGTTCTCTTCTTTGCTCTATGTTCTTCTTCTAGAATGCCAAATATTTCTACATCTTGAATGAGCTCTCTAGCCCATGCAGGTTTTCTCTTGTGAGAGTTGTCCTCACGTGGTGGATCTACAGGTTGTTGTGGATCTTCAATTTCACGATCAACTTCTGGAATTGCTTCAGTCATGGTAGTGTCTTGAAATCTAGTTTCCTTGGGTTCTTCATAATCTTCAACATGTTCCTTCCTTGATTTGATGAATGTTGAGCTTTCATCAAATGTTACATCCCTGCTGACATCAATCTTCTTGAACCCTGGAAAGTATATTCTGTAAGCCTTCGAGCTTTCACTGTAACCCACAAAGATACCCTTCTTTCCTGAAGGATCCATCTTGGTCCTCTTTTTCTTTGGGACATGTGTATATACTGGACAACCAAATATTCTGAGATCGTTGACCTCAGGTTTCTTACCAGAGAAGACCTCTTCTGGTGTCTTGTTGTCCAATATATTGTGGGTTGTTCTATTCTACACATATACAGCTGTCCTAGCTGCTTCTGCCCATAGATGCATCTGTAGATCCTGGTCATGCAGCATTTCCCTTGTTGCTTCCATAATTGTTCGATTCTTTCTTTCTGCAACTCCATTCTGCTGTGGATTGTAAGGAGTAGTCAACTCCCTCTTAATCCCTGAATCACTGCATAACTTCTTGAAGTCTCCTGAAGTGAATTCTCCACCATTGTCGGATATAAATATCTTGATCTTCTTATCAGTTTGGTTCTCCATCAAGGTTTTGAATTCCTTGAACTTATCAAACACTTCATCTTTGTTCTTCAAGAAGTAGACCCAAGTCTTCCTAGAAAAGTCATCAATGAAAGAGATATAGTAAGCATACCCATTCAGAGACCTGGATGACATCGGACCACATACATCGGAGTGGATAATTTCCAAGATATCTTTTGCCTTGCTTTCACTACTTGGAAATGCTTTCTTTATGTTCTTTCCTTTTGCACATCCTTTGCAAACACCTTCATGTTTGGTCTTGATTTCAGGAAGACCCTCTACAGCCTTGCTTGCAATTGGATGTACCCTATAGTGCATATGAGCAAGTCTTCTATGCCAAAGTTCACTTGGCTCCATGGATTCATTCACCATGGCATGTTCAGGTTGTCCCTTTAGTTTATACAATCCTCCCTCTTGCTCTCCAATCACTACTGCTTCATTTATGGTCTTTCCCTTTGGCCACATTAGAACTCATTAGAGAAAATTTCAGTTTAAAATGGGCCTTCCAACAATAATACAAATTCCATGTCATCATGTATTAGCCAATCAAAATGCTTTAAAATTAAAAAAGGGAGCACCTAAAAAAATTGGAGGGAAAAAATAAAAACTACTTTTTTGTATCGTATTTTGAACTTATCTCCTTTTAGATTTACTCAAATTTCAAGCGGGAGGACTCGTTGGATGCATAATTAAATTATGCGTCCAACGATTACCCATGTTGCATACTTTTAACAACATCAACACCATGAAAAATCGAAAAATACATTAAAAAATGTGTTTTCTCTCACTAGAAACACGTTTTTTAATGTATTTTCAATTTTTCATGGTGTGGATGTTGTTAAAAGAATGCAACATGGGTAATATTTGGATGCATAATTTAGTTATGCATCCAACGAGTCTTACCACTTGAAATTCGAGTAAACCTACAAGGAGATAAGTTGAAAATACGATCCAAAAAAGTAATTTTTTTACTCTCTCTACTATTATTTTATTATTTTCCTTAGGAGGCCAATTTTTTACCCAAATTTCCTCTAATGTGGCCATCCACAAATGAAACCCTCATACCTTTTGCATCCAATGCGGATATGGAGAGTAGATTCTTCTTGAGCCTAGGTACATACAAAACATATTTCATCTTCAAAGACTTCCCAGAGTCTAGCTTGTAGGATGCCTCACCACTTCCTTTGATAGGGTATTGGTAGTCATCCCCAAGTCTGACCTTGTGGGGTGATTCATGTTCAGATAGATTAGAAAATGATTCTTTAAACCCAGTCATGTGTTTTGAAGCCCCACTGTCAATAAGCCAATCATTACAACCATGAGAGATAATACCTATGAGAGCATAGATTAGAACATACTCTTCTTTGCTTGATGAGTTATCATCATCACTTTCTGCTCTAGCCTTCTTCCTGGGAGGTTCATCATTCTCGACAGCATGAGCATGATACCTTCTTTTGCTGCCCTTCTTCTTCTTGTTGAAGTTGTTGTTTTCCTTCTTGTTCTTGGGACAATTTATGGCAGTATGTCCCTTTTCATTACAGGTGAAGCATATTCTCCTTTCTTTATGGTGATGTGAAGATTTCTTGAAGTGAGATGGCTCTCTCTTGGACTTCCCTTTCTTGGTGTGAGCTGTGAGAGCCTGATCTTCATTTTCCATCTTTTCGTCTCGAGCTACAAGCCTAGCTTCTTCTTGAGAGCATTCCTCCCATAGTCTACTAAAAGAGATCAATTTCTTTCTTGCACAGATTCCTTGGATAAAGGAATCCCATGACCTAGGTAGGCCATTCAGAGTGATCATCACAATTTCTCCATTCTCCACCACTTCATCTACTGCTTCAAGTTGTTCCTTGATAAGATTGAATGGTTTCTCCATTCAGCAGCTTGACCCCTTTCAATTGATTCCATAGAGTCATCTTCCGATTTATGTTCTTCCCTTCAAATAGCTTGGTCAAAGAGTCAAACATCTACTTGGGTGCCTTCAGAGATGACATATGTGGTATGAGATGGACTTTGATAGAATCAACAATGATTCTCTTTGCCTTGACCAAGTTCTTCTTATGCAACACCTTAGCCTCTTCATCCTCTGGGATAGGGATCTCTTCTTTTATGAATGAGTCCAACTCATTCTCTTCCAGGATTAACCCAATCCTATAGTTCCAGGCTAGGAAGTTATCGGCCCCTTCAAGCTTATCCTCAAGCTTGGTGTGGTGAGACATATTTAAAGAGTACTTCAAATGGAAATAGAAAATATTTAGATCTTATCACTTGATTTGCTAAAAACTAGATCTGGTCCCGGATTAGGGTCTGTCAGAAAAACCCTAAAAATTCAAAATATGAATTTCAACTTTCTAAAAGGATAGAAAGATGTGCCTTGATGAGCTAATCAACCTGGTGTATTCAGAATTTGAGATCTACAAATCTTCACCCTTCAGAAATGTCTTTTAGTCTTCCTAGGTTCACTAAGGAGGACCCTGAATTAGGGTTTGAGTTTTCCAGAGATCTAACCAGCCAAAAATCTCGATCCAAAGCTCTAAACTTCGATTGTTGCAAGGAGCTTCCAGCTACATTTTCTGATTCCAGAAATTCCTATTTTTGTGGAAACCCTAATTTTTAGGGCCAAATTTGAAAATGCTCGAAATTGAATTCTAATTGGACAGATAGATTCTCCTTGATGAGTAGAGTCAATCTACTATACTTCTTTTCCAAAATCTATGGAGAGAAACCCAATAAACAAGAAACCCTGGTTTTCGTCACTACACAATGTCTTCTTCTCAAGTTAGCTCTGATACCATGTTAAATTTTGAGCATTAATTCACAATACTCTAGGATCTTTACTGAGAGAACAACATGTATAGTATATCAATGCATATCAATCATAACAAGCATGTCAATAATCACAAGATTCAAAAGCATGAGAGACAATAGACACACAGAGTGTTCGTGGGGAAAACCCTAAGGTGAAAAACTCCAAAACTTCCTCAGAGATAGAGAGAGCAATAGCTCAACCAAAGTACAGCCAAATACACATAGATAGTCTCCTAGTATCAGATGATCCTCCTCCTCACATGTGCGCCACTTTCCGAGTGAAGGAAGAATGAGTTTTTGAGTGATCCAAATAGAGATCTCCCGATCTCTATTTATACTTGATCTGTTTTCCCATTGACCTTATGGGGCCGACTTGTCTAGCTGGGTACATCAACCATATATTACATAAATCAGGTCTGACCCCACACATGGTGGTCTAATAACCCATCGGCAAGTTAACACACTTGTGACACTTGTCAATACACATGACGACACTTCTGTATAGAGGAATAACACATCTCTATAGGATTACAATAATATATAAATGAAATACATGGATGAAATACATTCTGAAGTTACATATACATCAACAAAAGGATGCATGTTGAAGCCACAAAAGCTCCAAATCGAGTCAAGAGGAATTTTGACAGAAAGACCAAGGCGGATGATTTCCAAGTGGGAGATCTGGTATTAAAGTGGGATGCTAGAAGAGAAGACCAAGCCCAAAAGTTTGATAACCTTTGGCAGGGATCCTATACAATCGTTGCTTATCATGGGAACAATGCTTTCTTCCTGCATGACAAAGATGATGAACCAGTTGGCAAGGGATCCGTCAATGGGCAGTTCTTGAAGCATTATTTCATCTGAAGAAAAAGTCCATTGACCCACCCCCATTGTACATTGTCGTTTTCATTTTTAGTTAATCATGTTCCATTTTTGTGATATGAAGGAGGAAGATAGAGGAAGGGAATAGGGGTCACTAGTCTACATGTTCTTGCTACCTCACAAGAAGGATAACATGCCCGGTTGGAGCTGCTGTTAACACTTATTATCGTTTCCACCATGGAATGGGAAGGAAATCCCCCACCCAAAGCCTCGAGGTCACCCATTGGCCGGTTGTATCAAATAAATAATCAAGAAACCCAGAATTTGGCTAAGTGTCAAATAGATCCAAGACAAATGATAGAGCCGCAGTGAGAAAATGGGAAAATAAAAGACAGGAGGACCTTCCTGCAAGAAAAACTAGCAGTAGGAGCTTCTTCCGCAACCAAATAATATTGGACAGCTAAGCTCAAGGAGCACATCAGATCAGCAGTCAAAAATGCGTTCTGCAACCCTGTTTCCGAGTTCTGCATCCGCATTGCGGATTGCGGGAAGCAATTTCCCAAAGAGCACAAAAGATAAGTTTCCACATTCTGCAATCCACATTGTGGATTGCAGATTGTGGAAGAGAAATCCTCTAGAGGGGTGAAAAAAAGAGTTTCTGCATACCACATCCCGCATTGCGGATTGTGGAAAGGTCATTTTCAAAAGCACAAAAAGTAAGCTTCCGCATCCCACATCTCGCATTACAAATTGCGGAAAGGTGATTCTCTAGAAAAGCACGAGGCTGAAAGACCAATCCCTGCACGCCATGTGGCTAATTGTGGGTTGCGGAAAGGACCGTTGTGGAAGGGCCCATTGCAGAAAGGATGTTGCAGAAGGGAAATTGTGGAAGCGCAGTTGCAGAAAGAAAATTGCGGATCAAGAAAGTTTTGCAGATCCAGTTATAGTCACGGGAAATGGATATTTTCACAAATAAATGGCTCATTAGAGGATAACGAAGGGGGACTATTTCAAGTATCTTTCTCATTCAATCTAAAACAAACTGATTCACGGGACGAATGTGGTTTCCATGGCCCAATGGTGCATTTCTAGCGCA